>BDGG01000005.1:2743722-2787950 GCA_001949185.1 Ramazzottius varieornatus
TCCATTCCCGCACTTAAGCCAGGCGCGTGTATATGAACTTGGGATCGAGAGACTGGGTGAAAGGCTGGTGAAAGAGCTCTTCACACCCATGAGTGCTAATTGTGGTAATTTTTTCTGAGTGCTGTTTAACCAATGGGCACTGGCAATTGTCGACGGCAACGTGCATCCCTCTGTGGTGGTCCTTCCACATTATTCCAATTTTCGCCAAGGACGGCCAGATTACACGCTTTCTATAGGTAAATGCCATGCCTGGATTCTGCGAAGTAATCTCAAACCGAGACTGTCTTTATCAAAAGCGTCACATGCTTCAATTTACAAAATATTGGTAATTGGAAGCTGATTTCTCCGTGCACAACCGGAGGCATATACAGAGCTGAAAAATAATTATTATGATCAAATTTCCTTATTCCTCCAAAAAAATGACCTAACGATAGTTTTCAGATTGTTCCACATGATTTGGACCGAGGAACTGACGAAGCTGTTACACATAACTGGATGTGACTGAGTTTGTCAACGGTTATTCACTCCCGATAAAAATCAACGATTTACATGCGGCTGCTACGATGATGCATGGGATCATCAGGCAAGAAAGGAAAGAGGATCATCAACCGTGGTTTGTGCCGCAAGGCAGTATTTGACGCTGACAGCGTCACTCGTAATTCATTCGACTTCTGTTACTCATGAATGTCCATTACGCGGCTTCGGCAGCGTGGATTCTGACTGAATTCTTCGTGTTTCCTTGCACGTGAACTCTGGAGCACCTCGTAGAAAAATCACAACTCATTTGATGATCAACCATCAACCCTGCAGTGGAACTTTCAGACATAGCAGTTTCCGCATAGTGATTGGATAACTTGTATCCGTGGAAATTTTCTGCGATGTTTCTTTGTTTTTGAGCTGTGGATGTTCTCAGTTGCTCTCAGTCGTCATTTCGGATGAGCTGTCGATTATTGGGGCGTAAGAGAACGATGGACGATGCGGGACTCCAAACATCCAGCGAACCTGTCAAGCAGATTCGCGATGTTTTTTCAGAGCTGGCTCGTAGCCCAACACGGAGACAATCGCTGGATCCCGGTAACGCAGAGCCGTTATTATTACCTGGCCAAGACCTGGACGAGGTCTTTGATGGTACCGACGACTTGCTGCCGGCTTCGGAGGCCTTGATGAATGGAAATTGTCAACATTCATCACGTCCACCAGCCCTCAAGAGACATTCCTTATCGGTCCTCACCGCTCTGGATGCCTGTATTATCTGTGATGAGGATAACCTCTGCGAGATCCTCAAAAACGGAGTTACCCGAGCAGCCTTGAACAAGAAGGACCCTAAAACCGGTCGCGTGAGTACTAATAAACATTTTACAGAGTACAACATACTTTTACTCCATAAGTCCCTCAAAACAACAGTCTGGAAGCAAGCTGGACTAAACGAAAAAGTTCGCCAGTTATGTTCCCCATTGCGCGTTTGTCGGAATCGGAATTTCGGTACTGTAGAAGTTTGCTGCGTCCGCGCTGCACGTCATCGAATACGTGAAGTACAGCTCCGGTCCGGCTTTACTGATTGTGCAAACCCCTACGGGGGTGCGTCACAAAGTACGTGTACGTATCGCGCGGACCGAGCGAATTTTTACGGTATATTATACCTATGTAAGTTGAAAATTTCCAACAATTTTCTCCATGGCAGGTTCGCTGAATATTCGGTCTTGTGTTTTGAAACACAAATGACTGGGCTGGGCAATAAGCGCCACTATGTACATACTCCGATACCGATATTCGATAGAAATGTAAACCAGCTCACCGTATACGCTGTTGTACAGCTCAGTGTTGGGTTCGGAACATGGGAATTAAACAGGCGCCTAAAGCTCAGATTGCGGTGAAGGGGTTCTGAGTGCGCGCGTCGGTTACTGGCTTGTAGAACTATCAATACATCGCTCGGTATGAACGACGTCAATGCGAAAATTTACATGTTCACAAACCCATCATTCTTTCAATACGTAAAGTCAACATGCGCATTAATGGCAGACTTTTCGATAATCTATTCTTATGCAGTTTGCATCATGATTTTCACAATGCAACTTGACAGGCCGTATCATACGAAGATTAGACGAAATTTCCGTTTGACGACAAAACATCCTCATCTTTATTGCTCGCTTACATTACGGCTTTTCTTATTTGTCCGACTGGAGTTAAACTTTATGCTTTCCGCTCCAAGAAGCATTTCACGACAACTCCCAGAAGAGTTTGCAAATCGCAAAAAGCTTCAGCAGTTAGGGACAATAAAGAGCTGCGTGATGCACAACGGAGTTTTCAAAAGGAAGGAAGCTATTACTCCACAACAGCTTTAGTTCCGTCAAATCATCCCCGTCTTCTACCAGCGCTTGACAATATGTGCAGCCCGCATGTAACAGATGCCATTGAAGGTCCCATGATGGTTCTCTGGTGAAACATAAAAACGTTTTCTTGGGCCGCTTAATATCGATTTATGCAAACGAGCTACAGTACTACAAACTTTCAACAACATCTAAACATTGTCAATTTGCGCTCGATGGATCTTGCGGGACGTGTCATCACAATTGAGCGAAATCGAACCTTACATTGCGAAAAAACACTGCACAGTAATAAACATCCGGACATTTGAATATCGATGATGCTGTATCTTTTGGCAATTCAATACTTTTAATGTTCTCGGGTCTTTATTGAAGACTATAGTCCACACAAAAAATGAGGAAGCAGCTATATAAAAACAACGAACAAACACTGCACAGAAATTCCCTTCATATCATCTGAAACATAATAAACTTCATCCAGACCTCTTGTATCCTTAACTGTCACTGGAAAAACTCAAAACAGAGCAGAAATCACCGCGAAGAATATCTGTTGACACTCGCTGCTTGAAAAACTGAAAAAATCTTGATTCGCTAGTCTCTTCGGCCATCTTCCTTCGGACAGCCCCGTTGCGCAAGGTCCCCATGGTCCAAGGATCTCCAATCCGACAGGACAGAATTGAAACTGGCTCCCGATGTCCCGGTACTTCATGACCTTTCTCTTTTCAGCGGCATCGGCGGCGGATCCGGCTTTGACCGTTGCACTCTGCAGCTGGTGACCGTTTGATACTGCTAGGGTCTTGGAGAGACGGCGCCAATGACCTCTTTAGTGGCTGACATGAGCAATTCAAAACCGATAGCGTATTCGGAAAGAACCTTGACACAGTTTTTCTAGAGCTTTCGTCATCGATGTCGATTACTCCAACTCTCGACGGGACTGTTTTTCATGGATAAACAGCAGAGTTCGGGAAAGGTTTCGCAGCACAGTGTCCCTCAAAGCTCCAGGATCCATCTGGTTCTTGCTGACAGGTGGCGCAGTTTGACTTCAGTTCCTTATGGGCTGATAGAGTGCTGTACGCCGACAGAGGGTGCTACGAATCGATGAACGGTCTCTTGAATCCAGTGCCCGGGTTTCCCACACACAGCGCTAGCCGCTCAGACAGAAAGTATACGGAGCTTGCGGACTATCTCTGGACAATGATTCTTTGACATCGAAAGCTCAGTGACGCGGTACTGACGCAGAGAAGTTTAACGTCCGTCACGAAAACGTACACACACGAAAGGAGAGTTTGGAACAGTGAAAAGTTGGAACAGGCGATTTCGAAAGAGCGGAACGGAAGTTCGTACAGTACGTACGTGTACGGTTCACACCACTGTACTTTCTGCAAATTTCCCATGGTTGAGTTCTCTTTTTGCCGTGTTTTCCGCCTGTTCCAAACTTTTTGCTGTTCGAAACTTTCCCTTCGTGCGTGTACAATAAAGTATTAATTTTTGGACTGGTGTGGGTTGAACAGGAATCTGTCATTATACTGCACACGTACGATGGAAAATTATGGGACAGTAAAGATTATGGGACAGGCGGAAAGGACGGCAAAAGGACAGTGTCGAAAAATGTATTACTGTAAATCGGTCGCGTATACATACATTCTTCCGTATCGCTGTAACGAAAAGGCCTGGTTCATAATTTTTACTGTACCATAACTACCCATCGTACGTGTAAGAAATCTTAAACTCTGGATTAAGAAATGTTTCTAGAAATACGTCTTTGCATTACTACCATATTTTGATGTTGAGCTTCGACAGCGCTCATACAGTGCTCCGAATGTCAAGTTTCGACTTTTTTCCGCAAGTACTGTACACTACTGTATACAGTTATCCAATTCAACCGTCACACTGTGCCAAATTCGAGAGTTCGCGATCCCCAAAAACCCAGGATGAAGCTCCTTCGTCCATGTCGTTAGCAATGTAAGCGCCGACAGTACCTGAGCACGCATCAGCCAACGGTATCGGGCTTCTTACGTAGTCGTTCTTTGTGCCTGAATGTCACAGTGTGTAAAAGATAACTGTTGCAGCAAAATCGTCGCATATGCATGGTGTCAGAGAACCTCGTGAAGACATAATTACAATGTAGCTCAGTCGTCTGAACCCGCAATCTCAGCCCAAAGTAATCAAGCGTAAACCTGTCGCCCGGCCACGTCTTCTTGTTGCCTTCCTTTACCAGTGTCCGTTGCCTTTACCTTTGCCCTTAATGGGGTACAGTACCAACATTAAATGACGTCTAGGGGCACTCAGTACGTTTGATCCTCCAGAGTACGGTCCTACTTTGTGGTTATTAGCTTTTCAATGCGTAAAAATACCCAGTAAATGAAGCCATATAAGCTCAGATCTACAACGAACCGTGTTCAATTTCTATCCTTCCATGCAGGTGGAAAAAATTGCATATGAATTATCTTCTCGTTGACGTCACTGACATCCGGTCCTTCAGTCCAAGGGCAGATGACCTATCTGCACCTCAACACGCTTGACTAACATACGGTGAAATCCAAATAAAACCTCAACAAGCAAAGCCAACACGTGCGAGAGCTACTCCACTGTTTACTTTACCCTGGTCCACGGGGGACTCTCCTTTTAGCACTTATCAAACTATTGATTTTCCCGGAAATTGACAACTTGTTTACACTTGGCGCCCTTTCTACCTGTAGGTGTGCCAGCTTATTCGCTCATGTTTATTTTCTTCGGGTAACGATATCAAATTACCGATTTATCAACTCCCGCAATGTTGCATTCCGATCGGATCAAAAAAAGTAAAATCCTTTCAGAAAAAACATTCATTAGCGAGATCGTGATTAGATGAATGGACTTTTGCCATCTCAAAAATATTTACGTGACATTAACGCTAAAATCTGCAAGGCTTCTATGGCATTTAGTGTAGAGCTCACGTTGCATACTTGAAGGTCAGCGTTACTTCAACGCATGAAGGCTCTTTTCAGATTCTTCGCAGAGAGGAAGAGGTTTATCTTAAGCGGCATTCTTGTTGTTGCAGACGGGACTGGCTTATGCCTGTGCTCAAGGCTATCTGGGCATCCTGGACATCCTCGTTGGAATGGGGCCCATTCTGGACGTGAATGCTGCAGGCAAGTTCATTTTCTCGCACACGCACAATTCCTCAATTCATTACAGAACGGAAAAGCAAAACCATGAGCAAGGAAGCGGCAAAGCGGGACGGAGATTGGGGGAGCCGAATTAGCATCTTTGCCAGATTAACGCTGAGAACTGGGAAGACAGTTATAATTGCATTTCGCCAAGAGCTCGCGGAGTGCGTACAAAGTGCGCTGCGACAGGCCGTACTGTCCTAAGTAACAACGTCATCCACAGAGAACCATGATGGGCGATAGGGCATGACAGGGTTGGAAGCGTTGTGGCTGAGGGGATTGGCGATTAGCCAGCAGGATGATCTTGACGTACCACTGTTAGCCGCATGACTTATGTAATGGCACAGAAGCATGTCGTGATAGTTTAGCCCTGAATTTTTCATCCTTCGTGAGCCCTCACATCAGAAACGAAGGGGGTCTTTCCAAGACAAAAGAACGCAGCTTCCTTGAGCTAGCTTTTCGGTATTAGCTTTTTACGCCGAGGTCGCGAGCAAGCTTATTCCTTTCTGAGTGGATTTGAAAACCGACCAGAGTTCCATTAACATGTCATTCGAAAATCCGTCTGCTGCTCGTTCGTACTGAACTGATCTGACTCGTTTATTCGAACCGAGATTGAGATTGTAATGGAGGTGTCAACCGACGCGAAATGTGGAGAAGTGGAGTATAACTTGCTCTTGGGTGATCTAACTGGTTTTACAGATAACGAAGGAAATACACCACTTCATCTAGCGGCAGAAGCCGGTAAGTTCTCAAATTGGCAATTGATCCGAATATGACGAATCAAATTTCTGCTAATTTTTTGCCGCTCGTCGACGCCCCGCAGGGACCCAGGGGTGCGGACAACCTAGCTCTCTGAACATGCCAAGCAGACTGAATTACTAACATTTGTAATATTTCCGGTCGCTTTTAGGTCATGCGGATGTTCTTAGCAATTTGTTAGCCTATTTTCGTGACATCCATATCGACTCCCGCAACCACAATGGTAAGTGGCAGTCTGTGAAGCGGGCAAGATATTGTAAGTTCGAAGAAACCTATTTCTCGACTGCTTTCGGAAGTCGAAAAATCGTATTCGCGAACTAACGGTTATCAAAGTAGTCTGTTATAGTGATACGAGCTAGCGTTTTGACAGTTTACCCGAAGAAGTTATGAATCGTTTTTCCAAAAAAATTTCTGCGAGTACAAAAAACATTAGCTCTGTACAAAAAACATTAGCTATCAAACAAAAGTAGACAGCCAGATTGGCCTGAAATACCGTTAGAATACCGTATCCTCTCAACACACAGATCGATACCTTCTAAATTGTGCTAATTTTGCAGGTCTCACGCCGTTAATGAAGGCCTGTATTCAAGGTCGGACCAACTGCGCCAAAATCCTCCTCGTTGCCGGTAAGTGCGTAACACCCTGCCATGCGTGTGATCTCGTCGAGCAGAGGAGCATCCTCATCAAGGGGATCCTTTCAGTGCGTCCTATCTTTAGACCTCTTTAAAATAAACATGATACTCATCATCCTCTAGGTGCCTGTCCTGCGCTGCGTGACGGTGGTAGATGTCTATGCGCCACGGAGTGGGCTCGTCTCTGTGGGCGTCACGCCACCGCTGAAGTCCTTGAAAAGTTTCCACACACCAGTTGCCTTTTGCACCCCAACATCCACCCGTAAGTAATCACCGTAACCCAGTTGAACAACCGTGACAGAACGGTATCGGCAAGCAAACACAGGCACGATCAGTTCTCCAAGTGGCGCACTGCGTCAGACAATAAAAGTGAAACCGTGCGCCACTTGGAAGAATGATCCTGTCGAGTTTCCAAGTGACGTACGTTTGCTGTACTTGGGACTGAGAAGATGCGCCACTCGGGTAAACGATCGGGTTCAATTCATTCGCCCGAAAATGAAATCCTCACCGTCGAAGCTCTCAATTATTATTAAGAACCATCTTTTTTCTCACACAGAGTAAACGGAACGATGCACGAGCGACCTTCCTCCACATCTCCAAGACTAGTCTACCACCCTCACCATCCCTCCACGGCTTCGGCTTCCCAGACAGCCCGCACCGTTCCAAATGGGTCGGCATACCACGCAACGCACGCGCTTGACAGTCCGAAAGCCTTGACGGCAAGAAGGACCTTTCGAGCATCCAGCGAACCCAATATCCAAGCTCGTCTTTCCCTCCAGCTGACGCTGGAACAATTACAGAAAGTTCAAGTGCCTAGTAAGAGACGACCCAGCTGGCTCAAGACTGGCATAAAACATGCACTCGGAATGGATCGCTCTCAAAGAAAATCTCTCGAACCCGGAAGTGCTGGTACTGAGTTCGATTCAAGTCACTGTCTGGGAAATGTCATGAACAGCAAGTAAGAAAAATATCTTTAATCTTAAAAAACATCTTTACCCTCGAATACAGAGCAGGAAACGAAGACTGTTTTGATAGAGACGATTTTAACCTTACGAACTGGGACGAACGGCAAAAGATTCCAGAGGTCCCTAGCTCTAGTGGCGCACGTTATCACGCTTATCGGTTGAAAGCGTGCGCCACTCGGGAAAAGGACCCTGGGTAAATTCAATTGCCAACGCACAATTAAGAAGATTTAAATTTTATTCGGGATTCTTCGAAGATATCCGCACCAGTCTGGATATTAATTTTTCGTGAGATGAAAGAATGACCTGCTAGAACTGAGCTGATTAATACCACATCGCGAAAACTGATCGATTTTCGATTTGACTGAAATTGGTTTGTTTCGCAGCTTGCCTTTTTCCTGTGTTGCCCATCGCGGTTCCCCCACCTCCGAGCCGTCCCACATCAAGCCGCGGCCTGTGCCCTTCGTTATACCCAAAGTCAAAATACACCACACGGATTCCCAGCCAGACATGAACCGGATGGAGCATCCAGAAAAAAAGCACAAGCTGGACTTCAAACGTGTCATGCTATTCCGGAAAAGAAGTGCCAGCACGGGGAAGTCTTCGTCAAAGAAAATATGACGACTTGAATTTACAATACTGTAGTTTACTGTACAGTTTTTGTCGATATCCCTGTTGATCTCTTGTCCCGCCTTTCCAGCTTGTTTTTATTCGGAACTCGCTTTTATCATCTCCGCGCAACACAGACCTCATCTTGCATTTACAACTCTTCTCTCCGAATTGACTTTCTGAAATTTGCTTCGTCCATTACGGAGATCACAGTGAGAAATCCAGATTAGGTTAGCACATCCAAAGTAGTGATCCGGAAAGATGTACGAACCCGACCTCACTCATTCCTGTCTAAACAAAAAATGCTGAAGAATTGCGGGTCAAACATTCAGCTAAGATGGTTTGCGGCACGGTGGTACTGTAGTTGAGTCACTGTACCTTCAGAATATTCTACGGACAACTCCGACGGATCAGGCTTTCGAGACGTCTTTCTACAAGATTTCCAACGACACGAGTAGAGTTAGCCATTACAGAATGAACTCAACCATGAAAGGCTTGGTAGTACAGTATAATATTAAAACTAATTTACTTACCCAGTCTTGGCGACACATGGGGCATGTCTGTCGTTGCTGCTGTTGACTCTGAAGCCACTTCTGGATGCAATGAACATGGAAGGTATGTGAGCATTTACCCACCACGATGGGGCATTCTTCACCGGGGAATTTACAGTCATTACAACAAGCGGAGAAGGGAGATCGACAGATCCCGCAGTCATCTTCTTCAGCACATTTCCATCGCCAGGTCGCTACTGCTCGCCATTCAGTGATCTTGACAGCAAGCTTTGGTATTCTTTTGCCAGTCTTGGGATGAAACACGTCGGGTTCTGTCAAGGGCGAATAACTTTTCAAATTGTTTCCAACACGATGCGTAAAATCGGTCGGGCAAATGAACTGATGCGGATCGCTAACTCACGTGGCGTACATTTCAGTGATATTAGCTGAACGTATGCGCCATCTGGGAAAACGATCGGGTTTGCTCACTTCCCAAACATTCTTACTGTCGTTGAATCTGATCTTCTCGTTTCCCTCCTCATCCACATCCATGTCTTCCACGGCGCTCAATTCGGCACTGGTTGGGCCAGAAGGCGCGTCAGTTACCACCTGGACGTCCTTGTTGAGTTGATCTTTATAGGTACATAGTCGCTTCTGTCGTGTGTTCATGACTGCTTCAGACTTCCAGCGTTGTAGGACTCAGTCTTGCTTCTCCTCTTCGTTGTTCGTCCGATCCTCCTGACTGCAAAGCTAGTAACATACAAAGATAAAGATTCACAGAGATAAACCTTCACCGCAGGAGAAAGATCCAGGAAGCGAAAAATTAACGAAGATTTGATGAATTCTTCAACTTCAAGTTCAAAAGTCAAAACTGGAAACAACGACGGTTTGTTGTTGATCAATCAACAGCAGATCAATCAACCCGAAGGGGTGGTCGAGCTCGAACCACAAGACTGCAGACGGTGCATACAGTGTAGCCTTCGCGGAACCAATCAAGACCCCAATTACACAGGCAATATTCTCGTTTTTCACCTCCAAGAATTTCAGTTTTCTCTACCCTCGGCCTCAGCAAAAAATCCACACTTTTGTGGTCATATCTGAAGCTGAAACCTTACCGCAAGGAAGAAAACATTCGGAGATGAGTCTCCTCCGCGTCTCCGCGATGGAGGATGAGACGGGACAGCCAGTGGAGATTATGGACTTGGAGCCGGCGCTACAGATCCTTGGTTACGTTCCTCCACCCCTGCAGTTCCTCCAAGCCTTGCTCTCTTCCGGATGGAAGCTAGATTCGAAATGGCAGTCACTCAGCTACATCCACAAAGTTGTAAGGGATCTGTATACCAAACAGCATTTCGCAAAGTTAGTTCTAATTTACTGCAAGCCTTTGGAAGTTGTAATTGTTGCTGGTGAGCAAGAAGCAAGGGCAGGTGAGCCCTTGGAGGCGAAGCTGCTTACACCGAGCGTTGATAGCACGGACACGAACCCAGATGGCGGCACTGAACAACCAGGACTCGTTACTTTCATCCTCCCAGGAAACTCAAGGACGGCGAGGATCAGCGGAAATTTTCGCCGGGAAATAGATCAAGAGCTGTGGAAGCTATCGTCCCTGTTGAAGAGACTGGGAAGAAAGACTTCGCCTGGCTGGATCATTGCCATCACCGACACAGAAGAAGTAACGTACTACGCGGAGAAGCAGGTCCGTCTTGACGATCTGAAGTCAAGTAGAGTTGGAGAAACAAGGGACGATGTGCTCAGTCGGATCTTCGGGGAAAGTCGTGTGGTGAACTGGAGGACTGCGGCAAGGAAGGAAGAACGCAGAGCTTGTCAGAAAGCCAGGGAAGAGCGACTGCGGAAACGTCAAGAAGGCGCTGGTGACGAGGAACCTGACGCGGGAACAGGTATAGTTCTCAACCTTTAGTTCGAGCTGAGTTTCTCGAATAGTTGGATAACTGTCCGTATGTTTTAGATGTTGCGTCTCCCAGTAACTTCGGAATGGAGGAATTCGAGAAAGAGAGTGGAGAAGAAGGCGAGAGTTACATCAACGTCCTGAAGCTCATCGGTGGCTCGCACAAATAAAGGAATTTCTCCGTTTTCTCTGGCGTGAGAAAGAATGTCTGACGTGCTTGATGGATCGTCTCTGCTCGGGGAAATGCGAAAAGGTAAAGCGGAAAAGTTTGTTTTCGGGAAGTGTAAACAGGAGTTGTCTGCTTTTTTCAGTCTCGGGTAGTGTGGCGCATGACGTCATCGAGCTATGCTGTTTAGCTCCATGAAGAAGGGGGAGAAGAGGCCGATGTTTGCGAGTATAGCCATGCAGCGAGTTAATCATCAACTTTCGATTTGTCAAACATTCCATCTCGTGTTTGCTTCCACTTGTACACTGTTTGCTCTTTGCTTTACAGTCAATGCAAAGTCTGAACGGAACCCAGTGCACCGACCGAAAGAGAAGCGACAGTACGGAAGAAGTATTGTGAGAAGAAGGCGGGCATATTTCATAGCAATATGTCCCTATTACAATATTGTATCAACCGATAAGACTTTCCGCCTTCTTCCTCTCTCTGCATCCTCTGAACAAGTGCATCCGTACGACGAGCGGTTAGAGAAGAAGGAGGAAATTTCTATCTATTCTAGTGGCTGCTTCGACGGCGGCAGCGGCGATCAAGTGCCTGCCATTCATTGTTTCCTTTTCTCTTTTGTGGCAAGACAAATCAAGAAGGATCAGTGCAGTTTCGCTGTGCGGTCGACTCTTTTCTCTCTTGATAGAAACACCTGAAGAGAAACACGTGAACGAGCGTCTGTAACGAAGAAGGGGAATTTTGCTCGAGTTGATGGAGGAAGGAAGAATTGATTTTGGGGTAATGTGGTCGTTGTTAGTTGATGACCTGAAAATCACTCCCTTCTCCGGAAAGTCAACATTATTGGAGAAATGCCCTGATTCGTGTTTGGGTAACTAGTGGGATGTATGTTTGACTGACTGTGCCCAAGTTGACAATCTACAAGATTATCATTTCGTATTTATGAAGTGAGGAGGAAAGACGCGCTCTGTGAGTGGGATGGGAGCTGGTCGATCTTGTAGCTTTTATCGGGTTAAAAAGTTTGCGCAGTTATTTTAATCGGTTGTCTTTTGTAGGACGACGACGGGACGGGGTCGTCCGCGGGAAAAGGGGATAGGTCTGGAAGGACATGGAGCAAAGTGGCATGAGGATTTTACTGTGGACTATCATTGCGGCTTACGTCATGCCGCCACTTGCTCTGCTGGATATCGCCTCGCCAACCGATATGCGCAAACTCTTCTTCAATGAAGACGAAGGTAGGAAAAGCAAACTTAGCCAGAAACTTCCTTTCTTCGAAAATTTTATCACCTGTCCTCGCAGCAGTACTTTGCAAAAAAGCCCATAGTTCTCTGAAGAAATGTTTTGTATCCAGCAATGTTCAATTTTTGCTAGAATGAATCGTAGAAAATCGACCGACAATCGAAAAAGGTGCAGCGGACTCGCTAATTTCGTAAATTACATGCTGTTAACTTCTTTGGTTAGAGTTACAGTAGTACTCTAAAAGTCAGTTCTGGCTTTGAGGAAGGTACCTCTTTGGATTCTCCGGACAAAAATTAAGAGAGAAAAAGTCCAAGCACGGTAAATTAAGAAGAAAAAGTCCACCGCATACCGATGCGGTGCTTCCTTTGGATTCTGCTGGATGGCACAGGAAGCTGGATTATGGTGTCGATCCGCTCAAGTGATTTCCACGGTTAATACAAGCGGGAAAGTATCTTCCGCTTCAGTGACGATTAATCTTTTGAGCAGAAAGCTGCGTTCCCAGGAGAGTCCTTCTCAAGTTTACGACATGCTTTCTTGTACATGTAGATGAGCAGCTGGACCGAAGTCCCGCATCTGCTGCTAATTATTCCCGAGTTTCTAAATTTACACTTTTCCACTAGGATCGTGGAATAGTGTCGTGAGGAGACTGGTGAGAAGCGAAGTGCGGAAGATGGATATGGAAGAGCGAAGCGGAGGAGTGGTGAGGGTGGTTGATAGTTTGGATGGAACGAGGCGATAAACGTCAGGCAAATTGCTCAGTGACAAGCTGACAAGGAAAACTGAGGAGTAATTTAGTGCTCGAGTTATAAGACGTTGATCGGATTATGGGAAGAAATTGGATCCCTGGGAGATTCCATGGGATACTTAAATCGTTACAGCTCTCTACTCACTCATCAAAATCAGGTTAAGATTTCTCAAGCCTCTCCAGTCTGCAGTTTCGTCTGCACAATCCAGTCGACTAAACATGTATGCGGGTAAAAATGTAGAAAAATGGCATTGAACTATCTTCTCATACCAATTTGCGCAGACTGAAGTTCATGGGCGACATAATAATGGCGATGGCGTCAAATAATAGTAGTGCTTCGTAAACCGTAAAGATTATTGGTTTTTCTTTTGTTTTTGGTGAGGTTGGGATTTTCGAGAATGTGATGGTGACTTTGGAAATACAGTACGAAGCGTTGAGGAATGTTCGGAAAATATTCATTAGATATCTGTGAAACTTTGTTCTCTCATTCACCTTCGCGACCTGTCGGGTTGTCCCATTGTCCATAAGATTAATCACCTACCCACTTACAATCTTCCCTGCTGTGCAAAATGGCACCTTGTATTCGTTTCGCCATAAATTTCAACGTTGTATTCACTTAAACTTAACTTGGTCGAATACTGCGAAATATCGCAGATAAGGGTCGGACAGGAAACTGTGACCTCCGTCAGAATAATCGGAGAATTGAGTCTGTAGTGTCACGGCTTTCTGTTTCTAGATCAACGACCGTTGTTCCCTGTGATATTCAACCTCGCCGCTCATTCGCGAATATGGACCAACGCAACATGCGGCATGGAACGACCGGAAGTTTACTGCCGGCTGGTCGAGCATGTGCTGATGAAGTATACGACCGAAGCTTCCTGGGACAATTCTGACCGTTGCCAAACATGCTCTCTTTTCAGACCGCCACAATGCGGGATCTGCGATGCCAACAGCGCCGATCTGTCCCAAGTCCACGTCGCTGAGAACGCCATCGACGGTAGCCCTCGCTGGTGGCAAAGTCCCACTGTGGCCAACGGGAATGAATACGAACGCGTCACCCTTATCATCGACATGCGAGCGGTAAGAAATTTTATCGAAACCAGTTCCAGTGGACCCGATGTCAAAACACAACTGATAACTCGTGTTGGTTACCGAAACCGATCAAGTTAGAATACAAGTTTGAAGGATGTGCGCGGGTTTATGAGGGTACTCAGGACAGCGATCAATCATTTTGACGTCGGTTTAATTGCGTTGCCGAATGATTGTGGTTGTATACATACCCTAAAGTAAAAGTAGCCCGTAACATAAGCAACATCAATATGCATTTCCTTTCAGCACTACCAAGTGGCCTACATCATTGTCAAAGTGGCCAACTCCCCGCGTCCTGCTGCATGGGAGCTGGCTCGCTCACTGGACGGGGTGACGTACAAGCCGTGGCAGTTGTTTGCGAGGTCCGACTCGGAATGCGAAGAGCTCTTCGGCATGCCGGGAACCCAGGGTCGCCCGCGGTACACGACGGATGACCAAGTAGTCTGCTCGACCGATTATAGCCGCATCCACCCTCTGGAGGACGGGGAAATTCAGATTTCGTTGATTAATGATCGACCGGGAGCTGACGGACTCAGCCAAGCGTTGATCGTACGCTAATCCAGAACGAAAAATACAATTGACCCATCGTGACTATTTTGAATACTTGTAGGACTTCACGACAGCGAGATATGTGAGACTGCGGCTCATAAAAATGCATACGCTTACTGCGGACATTCGAGCAATATTTCCGGGGTCGTCTCGCTTGGAAGATTCTTCTGAAACTCGTCGGGTCAGTATCCGCTGCTCGCTTTTTAGAATTGTTCAGATGCCAGTTCGTCGGAGCGTTTTTTTGCACTATTTTATGTACTGATGTAAAGGATGATAATTTTACTGTCTTTGGTTTCTCTGGCAGTACTTCTATTCCATCAAAGACATTTCCATCGGTGGTCAGTGCATTTGTTTCGGCCATGCACGCGATTGTCCAGCCGATGACGAAGGAATTGCGCGGTGTCAGTGCGCCCACAACACGTGTGGTGAAAGTTGCGAACGGTGCTGCCCCCTGTTCAACCAAAAACCGTGGAAGGCCGGAACTGCGAACGATCCCGCCGTTTGCGAAGGTGCAGAAAATCCAGAAGAAAAGTCCAAATATTCAAACATTTTTCTAACATTGACCTCTACCAGCTTGATTTAGCAAGAAGTCCTTCACGAATTACAAAGTTAATCATATCTGTGCGGCACATTATTTCTGGATTTTCTACAGTCACCCAAGAGGCTGAGTTTCTTTTTCGTAGGTTGTCAGTGTCATGGACACGCAGCCGAGTGTCGTTACGACGCCTCCGTAGCCGCCACGCATTCTAGTTTGAGCATTTCCGGCAAGCACGAAGGTGGCGGTGTCTGTGTAGACTGCCAGCACAACACCACCGGGACAAACTGCGAACGATGCCGTGATGGCTTTTTCCGACCATTAGGTGTGGACAAGTTCAACCCCAGTGGGTGTTTGCCATGCGAATGTCAAGACTTTGGTACCACCGGCCAGTGTATCGTCAACGAAGAGTCCATGATCGGCGACCTCCAACCTGGTGACTGCGTCTGTCTGGAAGGCTTCGCCGGACCCAAATGTGACCACTGCGCACCGGGCTATCGAAACTATCCGGAATGCGAACCGTGTCCTTGCAGTTACGCAGGGAGTAGGAATGGAGAAGCTTGTCAAGGTAATGTTGACGCCACTTCGTAAACAAAACGTATAGAAAAATGGCCAAAGTTCATCAGTTTTCCTGTTTGTGGCAAATACGCCAGTGGAAACAGACTATGATAATAAAATGGTCGGAGGAATGAATCGCTTTCTAGGCGATTGTCAGTGTAAGGATCACGTGGAAGGCGATCGGTGTGAGCGCTGCAAAGCCGGCTTCTTCAACCTGGACGCCAACAACCCGCAAGGATGCACACCATGCTTCTGCTTTGGTGTGACGGATACTTGCCAAGAGGCTGGCTGGAACATGACGAAGATTGCCACGCTGGACGAATGGATCTTGACGGACTCCACCGGGTCGCGCATCCTGTACCCAAGCTACATCAACGGGACCCCTGTCATCGCTGCCGACGACGCCTACGAGCTCGATGTCTTCTACTGGCTGGCGCCCAAACCTTTCCGGGGGAATAAACTGGTCAGTTATGGAGGAAAACTCGACTACTCCATCACCTTCATCAAAGGTAATAAAGAAACAATAGCCATTGCAGTTGTCGACTGTACGAATAATGCGTAAAAAAGTGGCCAGACTCGTTGTTTGCACGGACTGCTGCCCAAAGGTTGACAACCACTATCTGAAGTCAAATACTTTGTGCACAGACTTTGCACGATTACACCTCTTCCTGTTTTGAAATTGTGTGTGAGTTTTTAGGTCGAGGTGATCTGACCGGAAGTTACACAGCGGACGTCGACGTGATCCTGGAAGGTAACGCCATCCGTATCGGCAAAGGCGAGCGCTTCTTCCGCGAGTCCACTCCGCACCACTCTTCGGTGCTCCTTCAAGAACAAGGCTGGCATCACGTCAGCCTCAATGGAATCTTCGGGTCGTTTGTCTCCAAAGAGCAGTTTATGACACTGCTTGCCAACGTCGAGAAATTGATGATCCGTGGGACGTACCATACGCGACAGTTGGAGTCCCGTCTGCTGATGGTGTCACTGTCGGTGGCGGACCCGAAGTCAAAGGAATTGGTCAAGATGCCCTCGGTGGAGATGTGTGAATGCCCACCGGGCTACGCTGGGTTATCGTGTGAGACGTGCACGGGCGGACATCGGAGGGTTAATCAGACGCTGTACAACGGCCACTGCATGCCCTGTCACTGTCATGCACATGCAACGACGTGTGACGCCTTTACGGGGGAGTGTCGGGATTGTCTGCATAACACAACCGGTAGGGAGACCTTTGAAACAATTTGCTATTATCATCAATATCTTTATTTGTGGGGGCGGGTGAGAAAATAGACGAGGTCCTCAGCAAACAAATTTCCAACCAAGGTTTGCCATTGTACTCTGTGGTAGCGTAACTTGATATTGTTGGAGATGCCAAATAGTTCGTTTTCTACGATCATTCCTTGCCATGATATTTTATCGCATAGGGTCTTTCTGCGAAAAGTGCACACCCGGATACTACGGAGACGCTCAAAGCGGAGATCCTAACAGCTGTCAGCCATGTGGATGTCCATTGATGACCGCCACCAATAACTTCAGCCCCAGCTGTGTAGCCGGAAGAACGTTGAGCTTGCCGGACGACTACATCTGCACGGACTGTCCACTGGGATATGTTGGCGCCAAGTGTGAAATGCAAGTACCGAGTCTAGCCGTTCTAGCAATTGGCTGAAATACCCCAATTTGCAGGTGCGCCGACGGATATTTCGGTAACCCTCTGGTACCGGGAAACTTTTGCCAGCCATGCGTCTGTAGCGGCAACGTCGATTTGGCCGCGGTGGGTAACTGCGAACGCCTGACTGGCAAATGTCTGAAGTGCGTCGGCTACACGGAAGGCTTCAGCTGCGAACGATGTCGAAAGGGCTTTTACGGCAACGCTTTGCAGCACGATTGCCGCTGTAAGTGACGCTTTAATCAATTCGTCGCGTCGGTAACGGTCTCCTTCCTTTCAGCTTGTGACTGTAGCCATTTCGGCTCCGAACACAGCGACTGCCACCGCAACAGCGGTCAGTGTGTCTGCAAGGCCGGCTACGAAGGGAAGAAGTGTGACCGATGTGCGGCCGGCTTTGGCCAGATATCCGAAGGCTGTCTTCCCTGCGAATGCGACATGGTCGGTTCGCTGTCCAGTCAGTGTGATCCCGTCACTGGCCAGTGTCAGTGCCTACCCGGAGTCTTTGGCTTACACTGTCGCCGCTGTCAAGAAGGCTTCTTTGGCTTCTCGGATACCGGCTGTGAAGCCTGCGCATGTGAGACGCTGGGCTCGCTGAACCAGACCTGCCAGCAAGACAATGGACAGTGCTTCTGTAAAGCCAACGTCGAAGGAAGGACTTGTGACAAGTGCCAGCCGACTTTCTGGGGCATCACTTCCGGCAGAGGTGCGTAAAAACAAAAGATCGATCATATTCGTTTGTTCTTGACATAGAAGGTGTTTCACGCAAGCTGCGAATAAACTATTGGTTTTGTGGAACTATAATAGCCTGATGAAAACACACAGAGTCACGACTGGCATTTTTTCTACAGTGTACTTCACAGTTGACCTCTGAACTTGACCGGGATTTTCTTCTGCAGGTTGCGAAAGCTGCAGCTGCGATCCTCTCGGTTCGATAAGTGCGGCGTGCGACCCGATGAATGGCCAATGTCGCTGCCGACCCGGCGTGACTGGTCGAACCTGTTCCGAGTGCGAGGTGGGCTTCTTCGGCCTGACATCTCGAGGTTGCACCAAGTGTCCGGTCTGCCGCATTGCTGGGCAGGTTTGTGATCGCCAGACAGGCGAATGCATCTGTCCGCCCTTGACCATCGGCCAAAGGTGTGACAAGTGTGCGGCCAACAGTTACGACTACCATCCCTTGCTTGGCTGCAAGGCTTGCAACTGCAGCGCGGTTGGATCTCTGAGTTCCGACTGCGACGTGGTGACGGGCAAGTGTCGCTGTAAGGACAGCTACACGGGCAAGCAGTGTGATGAATGCCATTTTGGCTTCTTTGGCTTCCCGGACTGCAAAGACTGCGGATGTCTCGTGAACGGAACCCAGCCGGACAGCTGCAAAGGCGGACAATGCCAATGCGACAAGTCGAGCGGCCAGTGCACCTGCAAGTAAGTCGTTCGATCATTTTCTACCTATGTATTCGAAAATAAAATAATCAGAATAAAATAATCTCCCGAACCTGCGAAAGAAGGGTAGACAGACTAGGAAAGCAACTCTCATGTCACGATAATGCTCACCACTATTTATCAGTTTCTTCGTTGTCCGCAGGCCTTTTTCTCCTGTCTTGTGTATCGGAGTAAATTTTGATTCTACAGTAGCAGTAGCCTCTAGTAGAGATGGGGTAAGTGTAATTTACCGAAACTAAATCGAACTTATCGATTTTGTATGAGAAATTACCGAAACCGAAATTATCGGTGTGGGTTTCATACCGAAAAACCGATTTCGGTGTGCGTTCGCACCAAACCGATACCAAGTCGAAATTTTTCGGTAAATTGAAACATACCGAAAGGCCCAGAAAGATGAGAGTTTGACCGATTTTTGAGCGATCCCGAGAAAGTTTTCGGCCTACAGACTGTATTTCTGCTAGCTTGATAGACAGCCATCCGGTGGAGGAAAATCTCCCAACATCTCAAGACACGCCAAGCGTTGTACGCTTGCGGCTCGCCCTGTTTTGCGCCAGTTTTACCTGGTTTTTCCCGTTGATTAGAGAAACGCTATATTTTTCGGTTTGATTTGGTGTGGTAAATCGAAATTTCGGTGCAGCAATTTACCAAATCAAAAATATCGGTGTGGACTTCATACTGAAATTTCCGATTCAGTGTGAGAGTCTACCAAATCGAAAAATACCACACCGAAGTTAATCATACTTATCCCATCTCTAGCCTCTCTCTCCTCTTGTAGGAAAAACGTGGAGGGTCAGCGGTGCAACCGCTGTAAAGAACGGTCCTTCTCTCTAGACAAGGAGAACCCCGACGGTTGCACCACTTGCTTTTGCTGCGGCAAGTCCGACCGCTGTTGGCAGTCGCCGTACATCTGGAAGGTGGTCACCCACCCTGGCAACCGCGTCGACTTCACCTACACACCCCACCCCGGCCACCACCACCAGGCCATCCCCCACCTCAACCGGACACTGGCCATGGACATTCTGCCCTTTGACGTCTCCCACGTCACCCTGCCACGCATCCACTTTGAGACGCCTTTTTACTGGGAACTGCCTTGGCAATTCTTGGGGGACAAAATCTTGTCGTACAATGGTCGACTGCGCTTCCGCTTGGACGGCGAATACATCGGTAGTCAGTACCAAGAGCGACACGGTCAGCTGGCCAGCTTTCCTCTGGCTTTACTACAAGGTAACTATCGCATCATCCTCGACTACAAACCACACTCTAGACGGTACACCAACAACCTCGATGAAGAGTTCGAGATTCACTTCCATGAGTCGAAATGGCAGAACAGACAGAACCCGCACTTCCCGGTGACCAGGGAGTTGCTGATGGTGGCCATGCAGAATATGCAGCACTTTTTGATTAGAGGCAACGTGGTGGCCTTACCGAGGTGGCTGCAGATTGGCGGGCTGGAATTGGAGACGGCGGGACGAGGAAGGGATACGGGTGGACGAGCGGCTATCGGGGTGGAAATGTGTGATTGCCCAGCGGGCTACAATGGCACGTCGTGCCAGAGCCCGGCGGCTGGCTTCTACCGCCAACATGCGCCGGACGCGCTAGACCATATTGACCATCTGAAGCTGCTGGGTCAAGCCAAGCCTTGCCAGTGTCACAACCATTCGAATGAATGCGATACGGAAAGCGGGCTGTGCTTGAACTGCCAACATAGCACTGAAGGTAAGTTCGACGGTTGGTTCTTGCAA
Organism: Ramazzottius varieornatus; assembly: GCA_001949185.1. Classification (NCBI taxonomy): domain Eukaryota; kingdom Metazoa; phylum Tardigrada; class Eutardigrada; order Parachela; family Ramazzottiidae; genus Ramazzottius; species Ramazzottius varieornatus. Next base: position 2,764,275 of record BDGG01000005.1, read on the forward strand.
GCAGAGTCAAGATATTCCTCATCCTGAGGTTGCATTACAGGGGACCATTGTCAGCGTTGTGCGAAGGGTTATTTTGGCGAGGCCCACAAAGGCCAAGCCGGCAGTTGCCGTCGGTGCGCGTGTCCCACCATCGAGCACAACTACAGCGAATCCTGTACGCCCTTCCGCAACGTCAATGCCAGCGACTACATTTGCGACAAGTGCCAGCATGGCTTCGTGGGTGAGAAATGCGAGATGTGCGACAAGGGCTACTTTGGTCACCCTCGTCAAGGCATTCCGTGTCGAGCCTGCCAATGCAATACGTGGGGCTCTATCAACCAAATCTGCCATGTCCTGACTGGACAATGCCAGTGTCGCGGCGACCTGCAAGGACGGGACTGTAGCAAGTGCCAAGTTGGCCATGTCATCACATCCTCCGGATGTGTCAGTAAGTCCAGCCGACTCTTGGCTAAAAATATCCACATTGCTTGGGCTGATCGAATTCGTCGTTCCTTTCAGACTGCATGAACGACTACTGTATCAGGATCCTCGTCGATGAGTTCACTGTGATGGACAGCGGACTGGAGCATTTCAATATGAGTGGCCTTAGTCAAGCTCCGTTGAAACGGCTGAATCGCCTGGAAGAGCGGATCGATCGGGTTTCGGTCAGCGGGCTTTTTCACAAACAGTCCGGGTCAATTTTGTTACGTTGGGCTTTGGTTTCAGCTGGTTGTGCAAAGCGCCATTGGAGAAAGTGCTTCGTTCATGGACAGCGTGTTTCCCACCTTGGAAGCCAACTTTGATTTTGACCGTGAAATCCGCCGAGTCATGCTGTTGGTAAGGTTCTCATCAAATGATTGCCAGCTTGATATCAGTAGAAAGCGACTGTAGCAAGAAAGTGCTTGTCGTTGTTCCAGGCCAATAAGTCGGCCACGGACGCCATCTCACTGAAAGAACGAGGACTTTCGGCGCAGAAAAATGTCAATGCGGTCTGCGCCGATGTACCGAATATCAATGAGAGAATTTACCGTAAGTGGGCCGAAGAATAAAGCTACGTTTTAAATCGACGGCATTGCGACCATCTTTTTTAGAACTGACGGAAGCCTTACGCTCCTATGTGATGAGCGAGTCGTCGCAAGGCAGCTTGAACGTCCAGCTGATCCTGACAGAAGCCGAAGCCATCCTGCGAATGATCGAGGAAGGCAACCCCAAGTTCCGCAACACTTCGGCCATTGCCGAAGTCAGGTACGTACTGCACGAGCAAGCCTGTGCTTTCTGCCTTCTGGGCCAGTCTGAATGCGTTGGGTTTTTTGTAGTGCCATTTCGGTTACGCTGTCGGAAATCGAGTCGTTGGAAGGTGGCGGCGAACTGGTGGCCTCTGTCAGGCAACGATACGAGGAAATTCGCCAGCGAATCATGGAAATACAGCGTTATGTCGAGAATGACGTCAGCATTGCGCTTCGGACCAGCCGGCGCTTAACGGGCCAGACCAGCCAGAAACTGGCCAAGGTCCACGAGACGTCCAAAATCTTAAAGGCCTTGGACGACGAGGTGACGGCGGCGCATGCACAAGGCCAACTTCTAGCCCAGAACGCCAGCAAGCACTACCAGAACGCCACCAAGAATTTCGAGGTAAGACTCGTTTCTAATCGTATCATATTGTGACCGCTACTGCGTTTCGGTATCTCATCGACTATGAAAGCTGCAAAAAGTCTTCATTGACGATGGGAATTTTCAACGAATCTTTCATGTTGCTTGCGGTTGCTTGCTGTAGGCATTGTACAGCTTGTCCGGTAGTCTTCCCACACCGTTCTTCCCATCTAATCTGTTATAATTTCTCTTTTCGCTGCTCTTCTGGAAACAGTCTCTGCTGCTGTGGGATGCTGACATCGTACCCTTCTCTTTTCCTGAAACCTTTTTCGGGGCTAACCAACTGGGACTTCTGTCCGTCGTCCTGCGCAATGTACTCTCCTCTTTCTCCCTCCTTTTGACAGTACTTCCTTCTCACCGCCGTAACAATACGTCTGCTCTTGCCTAAGACCTTCATCTAACTTTAGGACGCTCAAACTGCTCTAAAGACTTTCCAGCAAGCAGTCCATCTACTTCAAAACACCTCGGGTATCCTTGAGAACCTCAACCCTGAATACCGCCAAACCATCGTTGAGCCAGCTTTGGAACACAGCGCTTTGCTGCAAGAGAAGGCCGATATGTTGGAGGAACTCTTTGTCAGCGCCAAAGCCGAAGCAGCCGACCCCATGAAAGCTGCGCAAGCATACGAGCGGATAGCCCAAGCCGTAGACGACGCCAGAAACGCCAGTAGTGCCGCCGACAGGACGGTGGATGAGACCTTCTTGGTAGTGTTCCCCCGGACCGAAGACCCGTTGACTGAGTATGCCGCGCGAGTCATGAATGACAGCTTGACGCTGGATCAAGCCGCAAAAACCTTGGTGGACGAGGAAGTGATGGGCTTGAAGGAGATACTGGACGAGGAGAGTGGACGCTTGGTGGGCGTCAATGCCACCAACGAACGGACTGGCACGGAGATGGATAGCATTGCCGATCGACTGTACCTCCTTCCAATTGGTAAGCACAAAGTAGGAGTGAAAACTGACGTTTTTTGCTGTCCCGAAACGCTGTCTTTCCAATTACGATGGTTAGTTATGGGATGAGATTATTCTAAGTTCATTATGCAACTGTTACGGGGCGTTCAGCCAGTCTAACAGCAAACGGTTCAAAAGACGCCATTTTTGCTATGAATATTCCGTATCAGCGAAGGTTGAGCCTGTGTGTGGCTGTAGATCTGATGGATCGGATACTGGACACCGACGACAACATTACCGAAGCTCTCCGTTCCTCCGATAACTCTGTGGCCACCGTCGACCGCATCACCGAATCCATGAACGTTGAGCTCAAGCCGATGTTGGACCAAATCAAGGACCTGGACAAGAGCTCACTGGATCAGACTGAACGGTTGGTACAGGAATCGAAGCGGGACATCGGTAATTTGCAGCGAAGTATCACTGACTTGGAGGTGACAACACGCAACATGGAGGACTTCCACAAGGACACGGCCAAGAGAATTCAGAAGCTGAGGAACGTCATCCTCTCTGCAAAACAGGCCGCCAGTACGTTGCAGGTGTCGCTCAGCACGGACGCCGATGGGGTCTGTAAGAGGTCGTACGAGCCACCGATCATTCCTGGGTCGGCCAATACCATGACCTTGACGTACTCGACCAGCGAACCCGGAAGAAGTGCGCTGCTGATGTACCTCGGCAATCCACGAAGCTATGCGCTGGTATGAGTAGTAAAGAAATTACAGGAGAGAACCCAAGTTATAGCAGAGACAATGGCTGGATCCAGTTGAGCTGGTCAGAAAACAAATCGTAGCAAATGTAGGAAGCTGGAGTGGCGTAACCGTGTCCAATTATGGCATCAGCCAAAATGCAATCGACCGAAACACTTTTGCGATTTTACAGTATCAAAGGTCCTTGCCTGTTTTTGTTTTCCTCTTTGGAGTACAGTACTGTAATATTTATCTTACCGTACGAAACTGTTTAAATTATTTGAAATCTGTCTGACGCTGTTTTCTGCGAACAGGAGCGCGACTTTATGGCTGTGGAGGTGGTTGACGGACGAGTCCGTTTCATCTGGAACGTCGGACAGGACACAAAGGTCATCCAACACCCCGAGAAGCTCTTACCGAACGAAGCCAGTTACATTCAGCAGAACACTTGGTACAAGATCGAAGTTACAAGGTACGTTTGACCGCCAGTCTCTTAATGGTTCTGGAAAGAACATGATGCTCATGAAATTCGTAGGGTGAAGAACACGGCCCAACTCAGTGTGCTGCCCATGACGGAAGCCCTCAAGTTCGATCCGAAACTGATCAACGGTTCGACGGATGCCGGCTTCACTCGCATGGACTTGAACCGCTCCTCGGAGATGTATGTCGGCGGTCTTCCCAGCAACATTGACGATATTCCGGAGATCAAAGCGAAAGGCTTCTTTGGCTGCTTGGGTCAGATCGCGATCGATGGTCAGCAGATCGGCTTGTGGAACTACAAGTCGGGCCAAGGCTGTGCCGGATGCGCAGCTGGGTAATGATTTACCACCGCATTCGTTCTCTTCTATTCTTTTCTAGCTTGAGTGTGACATTGTTTTAAATTTTGTGCAGAAGAGCAGCTGAAAGTGGGGATGGCGGAACGTTCCGCTTTAATGGCATGGGTTTCGCCAGTGCACCTCAGATAAAACGTTACAACAACAAAAGATACACCATCGCACTGACATTCCGCTCCTTCGATGAGAACGCACTACTGTTTTTGTGCGCCAATGACAAAGAGCCACAGGTTTGTCGAAACTCAAAATTTGAGGCTGCAGAATAATCGCATTTTCCCCCCTCCCATTGGGATCATAAAGTTACACGGGTCGTGAAGCTGAAGTGAATTTGAAGGACTTCCCCAAGAGTTCGCATCGTTTGGCTACGTTAATTTTACAGGGTGACTTCATCAGTCTGGAACTTCGCGACGGCAAAGTAGCATTCCAGTTTTACCTTGGCGGTCAGAATCACCTCCTCGTCATAACTTCCCGTCGCTTTAACACCGGAAGTTTCGTCAATGTTCGCGCCGAACGATTCGACTACTATGCCGACTTACGTGTGGAAGATGACCACATCGCCGCCAGTCTGTCACCCAACAAACCGGACGGACTCGAGTTGGCTAGCCGAGAAATGTACTTTGGCGGGGTTCCTCCTGGCTTCGCTTTTCAATCCAAGTACAACATCACCTATAAACCTTTCATCGGCTGCATGAAAGACATCCAGGTATGATTCAAGCCTGTATGAGAGATGAACCACATCGTTTTCCCAAGTGGCGCGCTTTTTCACTGTTAATAGCTGGAAGCGTGCACCATTCGGGAGTGTTAGCCTAAGTGGCGCACGTTTTTATGTGATGTCAGCTGGAAGTTTGCGCCACTTGGGAAAACGATCTGGGGGATTTCGTTTGCCGCGATCTAATCGGTTTCAGTATGACTGGAAAATACGTTGACTGATGTGTCTCTAGGTGGATGTGACGTCAGTGGATCTGCTGTCCAAGACGGTTTACCATGTGGACGTGGAACAAGGTTGTAAGAGAAGATCCATACGAGATGTCAGCTTTAGCAATAGCAATGGATACCTGAAGCTGCCGGGCAAGACTTTGCTGGCTAATGCGTCGGTGAGCTTTTCCTTCGCTACGGGCCAGTCCGATGGGTTGCTGATTGCTTCCATCTCTGATAATTATAAGAACAATAAGAACTACTGGACGGCGAGCTTGCAGAGCGGCAAGCTGGTGCTTATTTTCAACAGCGGAAGCGGCAACACCAAAATTCAGGTGAGACCCGCATTATCGTACAAAGCTGACTGTGGTTCCTCGTGGCTTGCAAAGATATCCACCTCATGGACATCCGTAGAAGAGTGCCGTATCTCGTTCGGAACGATCGTTGTCATACGACAACCAGCCATTGAGTGATGCAGTGGTGTGAAAGTAGAATACGGTCTCCTGTTTATTTTTTTCCAGGTGGAGAATAAATATTACGACGATCGAGTTCTTCACACCGTATCCCTCCGTAAGCGTCGAAAGCGCATCGAGCTTCGCGTAGACGACATGGAGATTCAAGAGGAGAAAGCCGCCTCCGATGGTAGCGAGGAGATTCTCTCCGACGTCATCTACGTGGGTGGCGCACCCTCCAACGTCGACCTGTCGGCCATCGCCGCCTCCGCTCGCTCCTTCGTCGGTTGCGTCACCGGCCTCATCATCAACGGCGACTTGATCGGCTTCGAGCAACTGCAGAGCTTCGACCACGCCGCCATCGGTCGCTGTGAGTTCGAGACACCTCAGTCGTCTCTCGAAGGACCGTTACTACCCACCGCACTGGCGCTGTCCCGACAACCTCGCCACTGTACTCCCTTCCCTAAACTCGTCAAGACACCGGAAGAGTGGCGAGCGGTAAGCTTTGGTGGTGGTGACGATAGTCGGGTCGAGGTCTTCCCGGCCAGGAAAGACACAAAGCTGTTCAACTTGACCATGTCAGTCAGGACGTTTAGGGAGGATGGCATACTCTTTTATGCGGAGAACCCGGCGGGCGAGCAAGTGCTGATGTTGTCCATGAACGAGGGGAAAATGATCTTGACCGTCGTTGACGAATCGCCTATGGTGAGTAAATTCCCCTCAGGACTGCGGCTTCGGCGACTGAATTGAATATGATCGCTGTCTCAAGTGACGCATGTTGGCCTTGTTAGGGGTCGAACGTGTGCGCCACTTTGGAAAGTCGACATCCGGCTTATTGCCGACATTCTTGACATGAGTTATTCTTGCAGGAGATAGTGAGCCCGGCCAACTATTCGGATGGAAAGTGGCTTACTTTACGTTTGGAAAGGAAGCAGCGCAGGATTATCCTCCAGTTGGACGAGGGCGCGGAGGAGTACATCAAAGTGTCCAAGAAGTTCGTGGTGAGTTTGCCGTTCTTCATTGCGGGGATATCGGCAAGCGTACGCCCGCCAGCTGGCATCGACCGTACGGGCTTCCGCGGGTGCGTGGCCAACGTGACGTTCAATGACCGACCGATCAACCTTCTGGAAGAGAAGTCGGTTCGGGGTGTGGAAGCATGTTATGGCAATGCGGAATCGGCGGCGTTTTTCGAAGGCAACGGACACGCATTATACAGTGAGTACAGAAACCATCGAGTGGAAATACCGTAGAGAAAAAAATGCTGGAAAGGCACAACAACCTCGACAATGCCAATGGCTGACTAAACTTGAGGGCTGAACTAGCCAAATAAAGCATGATGAAAACCTTTAACGAAGGAGAAACAGTCTTTTCTCTGACGCTCGAATTTTGCAGATGAGAACTTCCGGCCACATGGGAAGATGTTGATAGAGATGGAGTTCCGCACCAGTGCGATCAGCGGCGAGCTTCTCCTGCTGTTCAACCCCGTCGATCGGTCCTACGTCAGCCTGAAGTTCTCCGACGGCCAGATGGTCTTCAACATCTCGTCGCCAGGCTCATCCTTCCACGTCATCAAGTCCGTCTCCACCAAGCATCGTCTGTGCGACGGGCAGTGGCATGGCGTCAAGGCCTTGTTCGCGGACAAAGTTATGACTTTGGACGTGGACGACAGTAAGGTGGAAGCCAGGCGAGAGGAGCACCTGACCGATATGGCCCTACCCGAGAACGTGCCTCTGTACATCGGCGGACGTCCAGCCTCGGTGCCGGCTCAGTTCGTGCCCAAAGTCCCAAACTTTATTGGCTGTATTCGCAACGTCGATATTAATGGTCAAACCACCAAGTTCCACAATATGATGACTCTGTATAATGTTCACCTAGACTCTTGTCCTACTGCTGCTTGACTGTCGACTTGCTTGGAAGAACGCAAGCAGCAATTACCAATTTGAGCGACCTATCGCAAATAAAAATGACAGTTGCCGCCCGTCTTCTCCATACCGTCGTTATCTTTTGTATTATCGTCCTTGAAAGTTCACATTTGGATGGCAGTCAGCGTTAATCTGATCTAGTGGCTGATTAATGTCGGGGGAAGGTTCAACAGGGTATACTGCAATCATTTGTCTTTTAATTAATCGTTCTGCTGATGAGCCACCAGTCTCACTGAGTTTCGTGCAACGTGGAACCAGAAGCTGTTTCTTTAAGCTGTCTAGCCAGTCACAATGGAGATCCCGATACTGGATTTTAGTCTGTATGAATCGCCTGAGTCGAGGACTTTGCTTGCGGACCAGGTTGTGCATACTCTGGAGACTGTAGGCTTTCTCTATTTGAAAAACCACGGTGTTCCCGCCGAGCAGGTAAACACTTTGTGCAAAGCGTCAGAGTTTTTGTCCATGGTCTTACATGTCAATCTGAATTCGAGAACGTACTATGACAATTCAGCATCGCTGTTATTGCGTTGTAGATCGATAAGGCTGATGGAGCCGCGGTAAAGTACTTTGACCAGGAGACCTCAGTCAAGAAACAGTTCTCCCGCCCCAGTGTTATGACGGAAAACCCTGGCAGCGGATACTGTGAAATTGGAATTGAAAGGTATAACAGATTTAAGCTGTGAGCGACTCTCAGCGTTTCTTGGTCTCGCTCAAGTATCAATATAACAGTATCAGTGCCGAAGTTCAATCTAACTTAGGCCGTTGTTCGCGGTAGGTTGTACCAATCCGGTGTGAAGGAAGTGAAAGAAACTTTTGACTTTATCCCATCTGATCTTCCGGTGAGTACTTAGCAGTGCCGCAGACCGAGTTTCTGTGATTGGGAGGCGGGCAAACAACTTTGAGATGGTCGTTATTTCAAGTCGCGCACTTTTCCAGCCAGTAACAGAGGAAACTGCGCCACCACAAATAACGATCATCCCGAAATCGATCTGTCGCCCACAAAATCAACAGAGCAAACTGGTGCGAAGTCTGTCGGAAAAGAGACATCATCTAACTGCCTTTCCTAGGAAGGCAAAGCTGAATCGGCCACGGTCCTCATCGAGCCTCTAACCAATCTGTTCAACTCGTGCGCCGAGCTTGCACGGAAGCTTTTCCATTGTATTGCTCTGGGTCTGAAGTTAGCCAACGAGCGCTACTTGGAAGACAAACACAAGGGGATGGGTAACCGTAATGTCAACAGCACGACGCTTCGAGTTCTTCACTACCCACCTTTCGACTCAGCACAGTACGGGGAAACGGCAACCCGCCTGGGAGAGCATACTGACTGGTGCTCAATGGCCATTCTTTTCCAACGGGACGTTGGAGGCTTGGAAGTGGAAACCGCCGGCAACAAGTTCGTTCCAGCCCCGCCTATCCCTGGAACTGTCTTGGTCAACATTGGCGACATTCTGCAGTTTTGGACCTGTGGTCGCTTGAGAGCAACGGTATGACAGTTGTACCATAAATGTTGAAGTTGTTTTTATGCAACGTATCATCTTGGGTATTCCATAGACCCACCGAGTGCGGGCCGTGGACAGTGAGCAGAACACGAAGGTACGCCGGAGCATCGGCTTCTTCGCCAACCCGGACTTCGATGCGGTGGTGGAAAGCCTGGATCCGCGATACTACTTCCATCCAGAACCCACCGGCGAATACACCCTCAATCGCTTCCGTAATGCCTACCATTATCAGGAACGCCAAGACTTTGGTTTTATGAAACCTCAACGCGTTAGCGAATAGTGTGGGTGAAGACCTCCACGCTGTGCCTCCTACTAAACAGTACTTTTCGCAACCCGCCTGCCGATAATCATAATCATACTGATAATCTTTCACTTCCACCGCGGCTTCATATTCAGTGTAGTCTTGGTCGCTCGCTAAGATTTTGAATAATCCGGCACTACTGTGGGGCTTGCAAAGACTGGACCTGTAGTACCAATTGGCAATGAACGGTGTTTTCGGCGGACAGATGACCGCCATGACATGGTGTCATACTACATCATATCATATGCTGTACAGCACACGCGCCTGCTCTAAATGTGAGCATAGACAAAAATGTGGGCTACGGAGCGAAAGCGGTACGGGCCACCTGAGGTCGGCCAATCCATTGGATCAGCACCGCTTTCGTTCCGTGGCCCACATTTTTGTCCATGCCCACATATAGGGCATACGTCGTGTACTGCATTCACATGCGGTGCATTAATAGCGTACTGAACCTTACATCACTCACAATTCAACACGTTTACAGCCTCCAGAGTCTAGACCAGCTGTTGTCGGTGTTACGAGTTAGACTTTTGCATGGCTTACACGATCAGTTATTCGGTCCAAGGTTAGCTAGCTCCATCTATATCCATTGCCAAGTTTCAGATTCCACATCTCAAGCCAGAATGCATGGGGAAAAGCGTGGAAAACGGAAAAGTACCGACAACGATGGCACCACGAATGGCACTACGAGAAGGCGGGAAGGGAACAGCACGATGCAGCACAGCTTGCCCTGACGCTAAAGGCAAGGATCGATCTCATCGAGAGGAAGTCGGATGCCGTGGACAGGTTCCTCCATCAGCTCTTGACTGAAAGTCGGGTGGCCAAAAGGGACAGTGACGACTAGGAATGGTGCGGCGGCGGATGCTGGAAAAGTCAAAAGCGCTCTTGGGCAACTGGTATCGGGTGGCGACCAGGTGGATGAGAGCAGACCTCCTGGCATGTTCACAGATTTCATTGCGGAAGATCTGGGCGGCATGTACTCAGAACGGCATGGGCGCAGTTGCAGAAAAGTAACAACGAGTTGACTGGAGTCACTGGACGAAGTACAACTGCTAATATGGGTGCGTTTGCCACACCACCGAAAACCACGCCCTGGGTGGTTGGTCCGGTAAGTATGGACATACCTCTGCTAAGTCTGCTTTGCATCACGACAATCAGAAACAGCCATGCATAATCTGAGTATAATGGTTTTTCCTATGTTTTCTTGGCAGAAACTGCAGCTCCGAACAGCGCCGAGCAAAGTGAACGTGGGCAAAGTTATCCGAAGCATCTACCCTGTCTCGGAACTCTGGCCTCAGATTCCGTACTTAGTTTACAAGGAAGTCTTCGGGTATCTGGACGTCACCCACTCCAGCCGACTGTGCCGGTATGTCAGGTTATGTCAGTGGACCGTTTTTGTTACAGTTACTTCTAATTGCCGTGTTTGAATATTTTACATGACTTTTCTGCCGAAGCAATTCTAGCTTCTTCACTTCACGAAATCGCTGTCCAGTATTTGATAAAACAATGAGGAAGTCAAAAGTGGAGCCATGTATTCACAGACAAACAAAGACTTACCAGGCGGCCCAGGCCGAGAAGTTCTATTGACTTTTCTATGTGGAAACAACACTGAAAAAGTATAATAATTCACTGAGCACATCTACTTGAAGCACATCAGTGATCAGTCAAAATTGGATACGGTAGATATGCCTAACACCAGTTAGGGATGAATCCCATATTCACCCGCGGTATTGCGACCGGTGGTACGTCGACATGGAAGTCTTCGGGCCGCTCAGCAGTTCGACCCATGAACAAGAGCAGTCCTGCGAGGAATGCGCAGTCTATCCAGCGCGATCGTCGCTTGTAACCCTGCTACGAACTGTGCTTTTCCGCAACTTCGTCGATTAACGTAAGGACCGGTGGATATCACCTTGGGGGGAGGGGATATCCCCGTGCCGGCCGCCTCATAACTTCGGTTTGCTGGTGACGCACAAAGTCAATCGCCTCATCAATCTTTCTTCTTCTTCAACATACTCCGCGAATACTATTCTCGTTCTTCGCGGAACGGAGAAGAAACGTTCCGCGCTTTCTGACTTACTCGTATTTCCAAGGTTATGTTATTGACGTTTCCACTTCCCCATCTATCGAATCAACATCGCGGCCAAGACAACTCTTCTCGGGGCGGTGAGCCATAGAGCTGCGGAAAATGCGACGTTGATTGATCACTTGTCAGGCTTTTCTCCCACTCAGCCACAAGACTCGCGAACCTGATTGTTGAACGGTTGCTCGTTTGACACTCTGCCAGGAAATCAAAGGTGTAGCCTTCCGCTAAAGTTTTGAGTAGCTTCTTGAATCTTCCAGACTTCAAACGCCTTTGCTAAGGTTCGAGTACGTTGGCATATGAGCTGATTTTTTCTCCATTGAAAGACTGGAAGACGAGACGCTGACCATCAATTTTCTCGTGACCCGCTGGCACCGCTTGCGTCACGACTAGGGGATCAGCTTACACTTCGTTTGACGGCTGCACTGCCCGAAGAAGACGTCGAAGACGAAGAACATCCTCAACCTCAAGTACCAAGCAGTCTAAGAATAGACCGTTATGTATTCATGATAACTTGCAGAGTATCATACATCTGTTGATGGCTGCTCTTTGCGTCAGTCGTACAGGCAACGACTTGAGGGAAACCTCCAGGCGGTCTATTTTAATCCATGACTATTTCTGTTCTACCAAATAAACTCCACATGCATTGGCGCAACTGGTCAACATATGAACGATGCCTCCATGCTGAGATCATAATTCATTTTCAGGCCGGTAAGAGAGCAAGACATCGGAGGTATGAGTCAAGTACCGTTGGGACGTGAGAAGCCGAGAAAATGTTTGAGTATAAGCAGTCATCCGAGAGCGCCGGGGAATGGCGCTCTGGCAAAGATGAACACGCTCTGCAGACGCTATTTTCGTCATGTCTTCGACTTCTTCGATACCAATTCCACAACACAAAAATTCTCCTTGGTAGTGTAGGAACATTCTTTCGTAACAAATCAGAAGTGTGAACTTCCCGATCCAACAGTCGATGCCAAGGTTTCAAATCAGTAATCAACCGATAAAAAGTTTACTATATCCTCAGCCATTTCCCATCTTTTGTTTGTTGTGTTGTTGACCCGTTGATGGATTACAGTTGACTAAGTTTGGGAATTGTTGAAACTGAAGAAGAATGAGTCGCCGTGTGGAGCCGTATGATGAAGAAAATGACGAAATCGCCCAAGAAAAGAAAAAGATAAAGGCAAAGATGGCTGCTGAAGCCATAGAAGAAGCCAGGAAGAAAGCTCTGGAGCCACAAGTTGCTGCGACACCACATCCGGGTTCGGATGATCTGGAAGCGCTAATGACCTGCTGCATCTGTATGGACCGCTTCCGTGTACCCAAAATGCTGCCGTGTCAGCACTCCTTCTGCGCTCACTGCCTAGAAGGTAATGTCCATGTAATGAGATGGAAATATCGTAAGGAAACGTCCGTGTTGGGAGAGTCAATTGTTACCTGCGTACCGGACCAGTTCAAAACGGATCCTCCGTAACCGTTTCCCGGGGATAAAACTGCTCAATGAAATGCGAAGCAAACTGAACTCTCGAAAGCCTGAACAAATTTGTTTTTTAGGACTGTTCGATTGGGTCAAGAACCAGATCAAATGTCCAGAATGTCGAACGGAACACCGCTGCTCCAATCCAGATAACTTCCCAACGAACCTGACCATGGTCCGTTTCATGGAAGTGCATATCGAAGCGATGGGCGGAGATCCCGCTGACGCAATGGCTCCTCCACCGTCTCTTCAAAGATGCACAGTCAGTAAACGGAACCTTTCCTGCCTAAATTTTGTTTATACTAGGATAAATTGCGATTATCCAACAGGCATTTAACCCGAGTCTAGCCGGCTCGTCCTGGTGGCTTATCCGTTGCCTTTTTATAGGTCTGTGGTGACAACGCCGAACTGTCCAAATGTAGCCACTGTGATCGCAAAGTCTGCACGGACTGCCGAGATGGCCATATGGAGATTATGAAACGAGAACTGGGCCGTCTAATTAACCAAGTCAAACGCGGCGTGGTATGTGGAGAAAGCTCTTCCCCGTGACTAGGATATATTTGTTCGTGTGCTGAATTTTAGTAATTTGAAAAGTGTTTATCGTCCACCGGGCTCGTAACATTAGCCGAACACAGATGAGAACAGAGTAGGATGAGGGCTTATCGAACATCAAGTTCTTTTCACTGACAACAAACAACACTACTGACGCACTTTCGCCCACTGCCTCAAAAATAGCGACTTTCACGTGACGTGGTGAAAACAAAAATGCGATAATTTTGTTGAGGATCCATGTTAACCAAGATTCAAAACGGTAGATACGTAAAAAACTGAAACAGCTGGTCGGCTGAGTAATTTGTGATCAATCAAAATACTTCATCCAAGAGCTTCACGTCACTGCAGCAACTTGGACCCATTACTTCCGGATCTAGCAGTATCTTCCACGATTTTTATGCGCCCAAGGTCTATAGCTTGAACTGTGCGTCAGACTCTCCTCTATCTCTCTGTGAAGCCGATTTGACAGCCAGGATTTAATGGGTGGCGTAATCCGCTTGGTAGTAAAATGGCTGACTCAACTTTTAATTGAACAGCCAACATTAATTTTCTTGGCTGATGATTAACGCGCTAAATCTCATGTGCCGAACGTACTTTTTACCATCTCTTTCGAAAGTAATTTTGACAATCTAGAGTGGTCTACGTCCTAACTTCTATTGGGATCTGAACAATACAATCGTTTCACTTTTCTAGTCACGTCTGGAGGAGTCAGCCGGTTGGATAGAGCGGAACGAAGCCCAATTGACGCAGAACTGCAGCGTTGTCCGCGAAGAAATCCAAGACGTCGTTCGTCGCTACCTCAAACAAATTAAAGACAGAGAAGACCTTCTTCTCAACCAGGTCAACACGTTTCTACAAGCTGAGACGAAGTCCATGCAACACATGCAAGACAACATCGACGAGGAGATCAAGACTCTAAACACAGCCGTCGAAGAAGCTCAAAAGCTCCTCGATCCCGAGTCCAACACGTCCATTGATGACGTCATGGGCGAGCTAAGCACTTTCAAAGAACAGTTTTCGAAGAGTGTCGACTTCTTGAAGAGCTTCACACCAGACGCCCAAGATTTCACCAAGAGCCTCAAGTTCGTACGAGGTTCTTCCGAAGGGGATTTACTTCATCAGTCCATCTTGGCTTTCGGAGAACTTCACGTCAGCACCCAGCACTTTAACAGGTTTGTACTGGATACTTTACGATGTGATATGCTTTATTCATACAAGTCACTTTTACTTCAAAAGAGAGGACATCAATGAAACCAGGAGCATAAATTAAAATCGACAGATCACGAGGACGCAGGTTTTCCCTTTTCAAAATTTAGAACATAGAATATCTCTTTGAGTCCCTTAGTCTCCTTCAGAGTATCCATAACACGAAAAGCATTTCCGCGTTGGATGTCAAGAGACAGACGCCGATTGTCTCATAGTACGGAAAATATTGTGGTCTTTCGCAATGCAAGCTGAGTATGAAAAAACTTGCTGCAAGTGAAGTGAGGCGAAACTTGCCGGTTCAAAGCCAAGGCATGAGTATTATTTGTCACCCTGCTGTTGTACGGACAGGAAACCTCCGGAAGACTATGAAATTCCATCTTAATTTTTTAACAGGTTTGTCAGTAATTCGGAACGCATGGCGACGCTGCTGATCGAAAAGCAGTTCGAAGCCACCCTGGCTGAATTTTACCGTCAGCAACAAGAAGAAGCCGAACAAGCAGCCCGCCAAGCTGCTCGAACAGTACCTCAGCTGCCGCTACCTGAACTTGATAGCGGAAGGACCTTCCAAAGTGAGTACATGACGAGAAGGCAAGGTGAGAGTCTGCAAGAATATCGTGACCGCCGGCTGGAATCCTCGCCTTCTCGATTCACCACAGCCGAGCTTCCGACACCCAGGCCAGATTACAGTAGGGAGTCCAGCGCGCCGGCGTCGTACTTGGCGAGAGTCAGTCGTCTGACGGACACCAGCTCCAGTGGTGCGGATACAGCGACGTCTACGGCACGGGGTGGCGGATCAAGCGAGAGTACGTCCACGACAGGGAGTAATCGCCGACAGAAGTACAAGGATGGACGGTCGCATACGGCAGACCTGGGATTGCTGAGGGAAAGCACCGACGAGAGACGTAACAGCGGGGATGATCTGGATGTTGAAGTAAGCATGTCACCTGTGTTAGAATTTTTCGAAATCAAACAAACCGTTATCGCGCCTATTTGCTCTGGGTCTTGAGTGTTATGAAAGATGCGCACGCAAAGTTTTGCACACATTGTTTTCCCCTTGGGTAAAACCTTGTGCGCACTGGTTCAAACCCATAAAGCTTAGTAAGGCAGACCGTAGTTTCCGTCTAAGTGTGAGCTTCGTTGGTACGATTTGAGCAGTGGTCTCAGTACTTTGTCGAGATTTTTCTGATGTTATTTCGATCTTTGGAGACTGGACTTGTGTAGGATCATCTAATTATTCTTTTTGCAGGTGGCTGAAGCCCTGTCGTCGAGAGGTCGTTACGCTCGCCGCGTTGAGTCACAAGACAGTCAGGAAAGTGTCTCCGGAGACGGTCGTCGTGGTGGTCGTTACCGCGGTGGTTCCAAGACCACCGAGTTAAACGACGCCTTCGCCGTCCCCGACGTTGCCATCACACCCTCGCGTACACTATACCAGCGCGAGACTTCGACCTCCGACTCGCCACTTCGCACTAGCTCGACCCGTGGCGCCACTGCTACCAGCGCCGGTGCCAGTGCCTGTGAGCAGGCCATCAACCGTCGTCGACGTCGCTTTGCCACCCAGGCGTCACAAGAAGACACTACTCCAGCCATCACCACAACGCCAGCCTCAACCACCTCTTCATACTCGGCCCGTTCGCCATACAGTGCCAGTAGTGCCACCGGTGCCCGTTCAAGAGAAACCAGTCCGGTGCGTCGAGCCAGGACACCAGCACTGGATGAGTCGGATGATGAACTGGCCAGGGACCGAGAAGAACGTATGCCGTTTTATTCGCGCTATCTGGCGAATAAGGCAAAGTCGCGTGAAGTATCGCCGACGAACGAGTATCGAGCCAGCTCGACTGCACGGGATCTGGGTAGTGCTTCCAGCGCTCTTTCGCGAGATTCGGCCTACTTAAATAAAGGTACGTGCACTTTCTTTACCGGCGCCTACACACCAGATTGATAGAACATGGAATTTTGCAGGTCGAACCTCAACAAAGATTGGAAGCCGGGGATCCGAAGCAGGGCAACTGAACTGGCCACGAGGCGTCGCTGCAGGATCGGATAATCGTGTGCTGGTTGCAGACTCATCAAATCACAGGGTTAGTGGCTCAGTGCATTTGATTGTTCCATGATGTCGCATCGAGTGAGACAACGCTGTCAAATACGTGTAGAAATTGACAATTGCTTTTTATCCCCGGTTGCTGATTCCACAATTCAGCACTTTTATTCCATATAACGGTTCCTAACCTGACATGGACTGGTAAAACGCTTCTGCTCTTATCTGAAATACAATTTTTAACCCAGCAGTAACTGCCATTTTTGTTTGCTGGTGTGCTGCATTTTGTACAAGTTACGCGGCTTGTTATTCCAGGTGAGTATTTTCGAAAAGAACGGCACATACATGAAATCCTTCGGGAGCTACGGGAGTGCTCCGGGCGAATTCGATTGCTTGGCCGGCCTTGCAGTAGCACCCGATGGTCGCATCGTTGTGGCCGACCGCTACAACCATCGCATCTCGGTCCACGACGCCACGGGTCGCTTTATGACGGCGTTCGGCGGAGAAGGCCACACCGAAGGACTCTTCCAGTATCCATACGGCGTCTGCATCGGTAACGGTTACATCTACGTGTGCGACAAGGACAACGCGCGGGTCCAGAAGTTCACACTGGACGGCCGTTTCGTCTCGAAGTTTGGCGGACCCGGTGTCAGACCCAACTCCCTTAACAACCCTCACTACATTGCCCTGTCCGCTTCTGGGGATCGCATCATCGTGGCTGACTCCGGTAACAACCGTATCCAGGTGTTTGACTCACGCGATGGTACTCCGGTGACCATTGTGGGCGGCGAAGGAACGAACGAAGGGCAGTTTCAGTACCCAAGGGGCGTGGCGGTCGATGAGAACGACTACCTGTACGTAGCGGACGCGGGCAACAACCGTATACAGATCTTCGGGAACAGAGACTACCGCTACGTATCCAGCTTTGGCAGCTGGGGAAACATGCTGGGAGAGTTCAAAGGCATCGAAGACCTGGCCATGACGCGAGATGGAAGCCTCCTGGTTGCTGATCGGGATAACCATCGTATTCAAGTTTTCTGAAAGATTTCCCTCACCACCCAGCCGAAGTCCGGCCAAGCAATCGAATTCGAACGACACCCTTGAAAACCCAACTTTTTTACCTAGCCTCGTTTCCAGTTAGTCCACTCAAGCTTGCCAGTTGTACATTTACGCTGCGTTGCCTGCTGTAATTTATTGAGCAGCTGAGCTTTTGCTTTCGCCTTCGGCTTATATCTGTGATTGTGGCTTTATTTTTCTCTCCGGTTTTAACCTGCAATTTCGTGCGTGCAAATTTATCCAATAAGTGTTAGCAACCATATCGTTTTCCAGGACTATTCATCGCGGGCTTCGGCTGTGAAAGACGTCATAGCGGATGCATCGGATGCCATCGGACGGGCAACCAACAACCGCAGCTCTAGCAGTGGATACAACTATCGTACACGCTACGTTCCGCGCTACTAAACCTTCTTCTCATCCAAGATATTTCTACGCAAGATAACCTATTGTTTGATCAGCGACTTACCTCGAGCTTTTTTGGACAGAGCTTTTAACGTCACAATGGTTTTACGGCGATTGCAGAACCATGTTCATTTCACCACGTACAGTTATGCACGAGTCCATAGTACACTGTGTCTCGTACTTTCGGTACGCTGGTATCTGCAATATCCAGAATAAAATGTGACTCTACAAATTGGTGGTCGTCTCCCCATTCTTGCAACGGGACACGCGGTCGCCGGTCGGTATTTGTTGGCACCGACAGAGGCCGCAAGGGCGTAATACTTTATGCTTGATAAGTTTTCCGTGGGAGAGGGATGAAGACTCCTTTTCTCAGGTTGATAAGCTGCATCCATCCGTGAACTACACGGGAGGAAGACGGATTCCACGTCTGTACCGGTTCCATTAGCCCACCAACTCAATCCGAAATTCACCGTCAGATTCCAGGTTAAAAAAGACGCATCTTCTGCCTGCGACCATACCACGTAGAATGCTCCCGATCCCGTTCGATCTCGGAAGATAAGCTACGTCGGGTCCGGTTAGTACTTAGATGGGTGACCGCTTGGGAACACCGGGTGTTGCAGGCTTCTTTTTACCGAAACGTACTAATTTGCTCACCTTCTGATACGCTTTCTTTCCGCTGAATTAGGCTGAATTTTTTTTCGTTCTGGGTTATTCTTCCGGTGTAGTTTTGAGCAGATACGAATGAGTGAGCTTCAAATCTTCCAGATCGCGCGAGTACGTCAAGCGGACGAATAAGTGTTCCAGCTTTGTAGAAACCGTCCTGGCAAATTAATACCAAGGACGACAGGGTACCTCGTACGACCGTGTTGAAACTGTGACGCCACCCAGTGCGATATCTGGGAATGCCAAAGCCTGATTGTTATACCGGCCACGTGGTAACCGGTCTATAAACAAATGTTCTATTGTCACGTGCCAAGCTTCGATATTGCGAATCGAGGGACTATGACGTCATGTGCTTGTATTTTGAATTTCGTTTGACGAGCGAGAGAAAATTCTAGTCTGTTGATTTCCAATCCACAGCGAACCGTGCGGAATCACCGAAAAGTCCCTCATTCCATCTGACTTCTTCTGCCTTTATCTCGTCTTCTGCCAGGATTATCCAAGAAGATGTCGACCAAACAGTAAGTAGAGCTTGTCCTCAGCTTCTTTTCGGACTACAAGTGATCGTTGTTTGCTGTAGCGGAACGCCACAGACGACAGGCGGCACCGGAGCTGGATCTGGCAAGCAAGCCAAATCCGCCAGTGCTTCCAAGACAGATGGGGCCCAAGCTTCCAAGGGAGGAAAGCTTCCTCTTGTTCCAGAAACCTTGTTGAAGAAGAGGAAGCAAGCGGCAGCATCCCAGGCCAAGGCTGTGCGTAACGCTGTGAAGAGACGTCAAGTAAGATAAGAAACTAGAAATTTTTTGATTGTGACGGTGAGGGAAGTTATCTCTTGATTGTGTCATTCCAGCAAGCAAAACTGAAGCGAACAGTCATCTTCAAGAAGGCAGAGAGGTACATCAAGGAGTACCGATCGAAGGAACGTGATGAGATCAGACTGAAGAGACAGGCTAAGAAGAGCGACAACTTCTACGTGCCAGATGAGCCCAAGTTGGCTTTTGTGGTCCGTATCAAGGGGTAAGAAGCAAGTTTATCCATCTAAGAATGTTCTCCTATGATCCTGTTCGCTTCTTCTAAAGTATGGGATGAGTTGAGGAAGAGAGAATCCGGTTTCTGGTCGAGTGAAAATCACTGAAGGCTAAAAAATACTGGAATTTGTTGAATTGCTTATTCGGTTGATTTTTGATTGCATGTCTCTGGACCGTTAAATCAATCAACTGACCGTTTGGTTGATTCTCTAGTGTCACCGGTGTGTCGCCCAAACCAAGGAAAGTCATGCAGCTGTTCCGTATCCGTCAGATCAACAACGGAGTATTCATCAAGCTCAACAAGGCTACCTTGAACATGCTGAGACTTGCGGATCCTTATATCACCTGGGGGTAAAGACAATTACGTCTGGGAAGGACTTCCGGTTGTTGGTACTTCGTAGGTAATAAAACAAAACACGAACGAATGGTATTTATCTTCCAGATATCCCAACCTGAAGACTATCCGTGACTTAGTGTACAAACGTGGCTTTGCTAAGGCTCAGGGCCGTCGTATGCCACTCAGTGACAATGCCATCATCGAGAAAGCTCTTGGTAAGAAAGAATGAAAGATATTTCTTTTCAGAACTTTGTGAGTTTTGTTAGTTGATTGATTAGTGTATTGATTGTAGGAAAATTCGGCATCATTTGCATCGAAGATTTAATCCATGAAATCTTCACTGTCGGTCCCCACTTCAAGCAAGCCACGAACTTCCTGTGGCCCTTCAAACTGAACAACCCCACTGGTGGATGGAGAAAGAAGACCACTCATTTCGTGGACGGCGGAGACTCTGGCAACCGAGAAGACAAACTGAACACTCTCATGCGAAAAATGATTTAAATGTTTACATTCATTCTTGTCTTCTGGCTTGAGGGTCCTCTTTGTAGCGGAAGCAGCCATCTTTCGGCTGACTGCTCGAGCTTTTCTTCGAATGGAGGAAATCGTAGTAACATCGAACATCGTGGAATCACAGACCATGAAGTTAAAAGTGCGGAAAAAACTCGAACTGGGATTTCGGTTTAGGACCTACGCAGGCGAAGAAATTCGATCGTTTTTCAAAGTGACGCACTTTTGCGGCCGTCAAAACTGAAACGTGCCCACTTGGAAACCACTTTCGAGTTTCTTTGTCAATCACTTAGTTGACCTGGTAATTTTATTGGGATCACCGCATTGAAGTTAGTGGTTGTAGACGTGTTCCAGTGATTCTTTCTGAGGAATAGGAGGAAGATCATTAAGGACCGGACTTTTGGCAATTCGTAGCCGTTGTAATATGCTGCCAATCTCCAAGTTGAGAATATCCGCTTCGGCTTCCAGTTTTTCCTTGTATCGTTTCAAGTCCAGATATTTCTCTTTATCTTCAACGAATTTTTCCCTGGCTCGTTGAGCGGCTTCTTCATCTTCCAGCTTCCTCATCTCCAAAGTACTTCGAAGGGAAATTCTGTGGTGATGATGTGGATTAGTTGCAAAGGTTGAACTCGGCAAGTGGATCGTAGTGTTCCGAAGGTGCTTCATCTCTTCCAAAAGGTTCGGGTGGGCTTCGTCGATCTTTTTCAGCGTGGTTTTATCCAGTGACCGGGTTTGTGTTAGAGCTCCTTTGTGGTGTTGCCATTTGGCGGATCCGACTGCGACGTGTCCTTCGGCGTCGTGACCGACGAAGAGCTCCTTCATGGACCGAACAGCGGTGGGTTTGTGGTCGATGTCGGTGGGGATAGGGTCGATCTTGACTTTCTTATGTTTATTCTTTTTCTCTCCTATACTGGTATCGCGACCTCTGACAAGGACGGACTGGCGGCGACTTCCGCGGGAGAAACCATTGTACTCTCTGTATTTCGTCGAGCCTTTGCGCGGGTTTGGCAGTCCTAGAAACCTGTACGACAGAAGAAATGTAGAAAATGGGCAGAAAACATTTCCTCACCCTCCATTACTTTTCCCCCAGCGCATGAGAATAAGATACAGTGTACGACAAAATTAACCGTTAAAAAAGGGCGTAACACTCCAGCTGGCTAATGACTTAGCCAATGAGAATTAGGTTTCACCGCATGCGCAAATTTCAATGGCTGTAACCATCTGGCTCCATACACCATTTTTTAATGGTTTATTTAACGTACACTGTAGTGGAGGTTCTTACTTCCGATTGGTTCCCTCGAGGGTCGCCAAAGGTACAACTTTCCGCCGATCACGAATACCACTCCGCATCCATAACCACATCAAACCTCTACCCAGATCGTTCTCCACAAATTCCGAACGCACGAAGCACACTCGGTGTGGAATATTGATGGCATCGAAATGCAGCAGTTTCTCCCGCAAAGCCATCGTTTCCATCTCCCCAATACGCTCCCTCCAGACAGCATCCGAAGCTTCCGCCAACGGACTAGCCAACAGACATAGTAACGGGACGGATTTCAAAGCTGTTCGAGCGTAGATGCTCCGGAAAACTCGACATACCACATCCGACATCTGCGAGATATTTTCCGCCACGAGAATGATGCAATCGGTGCTCCGTGACACAAAGACATCGAAGTTCTCCGTGATGGTGACTGAACCGACCTTCAGCGTAGAATGGCTCAGAAGAATCAGATCAGCCATTCCGATATAGTAAGGAGGTTTCTTTGGGTCTATTGTTGGTACGTCTTCAACCGTGAGGCTCAAAAATGCTTTGAATATCGCATCGTACAGTTTGCGAAAGGAAGGTTCGCGGCCGCGTTCGTCAAGGTCCATGCTGAATACTACCGGGTGCATGTGGTAGTCGTCAGCCGGACGAGGTCCCATCTTGTCCTTCATTTTACGGATCTTTGCGGAAAAGGGTGTATGGCTGTAGCGGTACAGACACATTTGACGCTGGACTTCCATTGGGAGACACACGGCATTCCTGATCCCATTTGTGATAAAGTTTACACGCCGTTTCACCCGAATCTTTTCCTTGTGCGTGGTGTGCTTGAGGTCTTCCGCTTGCCGGTTAAGGCGCGCTCGGAACTTGATGAGATCTCCCGAGTTCTGGAACCGATTAATGGTTTCGCTGACACGGCGAGCCGCATCATCGGTGCGCTTTTTGATCAGAAAGTTAGCTTCGTCCACCGAATTGCGAATCTTTCGTCGGACTTTGTCCATTTATTACAGACGGTAAAAGCATCGCATCCGTACATGGTGGTTCTCGTTACAAAGACTATAACTGAAAGGAAAATTGCTTGACGAAACATTCCTTGACAACCAAACCGTGCTTTCACTGAAAACTTTCCGCATGTCCGAAGCTGAAGTTACGGCCACAGTGGAGATAGAACCACAGTAGACTAACCGGCGGATGGGCAGATGTGACAAAACCTTTCATAATGCGCTGCACTACTCTGGGCCAAGCATCCTTGGTTTCCGAACTGAACCCAAAACCATTCAATCAAGGTCAGTGACAGAACTCTAGCGAGAACAAAATGAAAGGCTTTCGTACCCATCGATCAGCTGGAGGACATGAGCTAACACGGCATCTTGACAAATAAACGATCACGCTGTCTTGGTTATCTGCTCGGCTTGGAAATTAAGTTAAACGCTCAAGCGGTAAGCATAATCGACCACAAAATGAAACGGGCCAGGGTTTTCAGACCTGGTAGGGGTATTCCGATCATCTGGATCCTGGGCAGAAAGCACTTATTAGTTTTCTGGACGTCGATAACAAACCGAGCATCTGGTTCAGACATTACGCGGAACCAAATCTGGCCTGCCTGTGAATCTTTGCCGTGGAAGAGGTCAGACGCTGGCGGCTAAAGTGCAGTTATTGATCGTGGTGTAATAACTCGGATAGAGAAACAGGTCGTACCGAAGAAACCATGCAGGTAGCGACAACCAAGTTGGCGTAAATACCTTGCTGATAGTCGTCTTTTGTGTGAATTCGAACCCTTTTCCAGAATCCAGATCACTGCATTCGTATGCGTTTTGTTGATCAACAACGTCCCGTGATTGAACTCGAGTACAGGAGGAGTAAGCATGTGTGACCCAGTGAGGAAATGTGTGAC
>BDGG01000005.1:2788000-2896495 GCA_001949185.1 Ramazzottius varieornatus
ACATGTATCATGTATGCATTACGTTAACAGAAACACTTTTTATGTAAGATGGACAACACTATAATTCGTTACGTCATAGGCTTTATTTTAATTACGAGTGTCTCATGCTTTTCTATGGATGCGCCGTCTGAGACTACTGGGTCACACATTTCCTCACTGGGTCACACATGCTTACTCCTCCTGTACCAAATTTTCCATTGGTGTGTGGAAGATGTTTCAGCCAGCTTCGTGTCACTGCATTGAAGCTTTCTGCTAGATGGATGTCAATGAATTCACCCCTAAGGATTCTTGGAAGTTTGTCACGGAGACTTGGAACGCTCACCAACGAGGAGGTAAGAAGTGTTTTCTGCATACCCAAATCCTCCGACTCCTGTTCTTCTTTAAACAAATAATTCTGCAGAGCGGTGTTCAATCTAATCGCTCTTCTGAGTTTCTTCTGCGCCTCGTACAGATCCCGACTGCACTTCCTTTTTGATCCAGCGTCGCGTTTCGGAAAATCCATCTTCAGTACGGTCGTCCTTCCCTCTTCGCGATCTGGTTTCACTGGAAGTTCCAACGAGAAGTCAGGTACGGTCAGATCGTTCAAAGACTTCGAACGTTCAGAGAGGTAGTCCACTTTGCAACCGTGTTCCGTCAGGATGAAACCCTCCGACTTCACTTTGTAGAGACTTTTCCAGTTCTTCCCCCTCTTCTTAACGCACTTTTCTTGATTAAAATCGAAGACAGTTTTTTGAGGACATGCACAAGCAAGATCGTGTTCGGAGTGAGGCAACACCGTTTGAGATGTCTGAAATGTTCCTGTGGTTCTCCACAACCATTCCAAACCATCTCGTACATCCTTATTGATAAACTTTTTCTGCATTCGACAAGCTTTGGTCTTTACAACCGTTCTGCTGGCTTCCTTGTCGAGAATCACTTCTATCGCTAAGGCATTCAAAGATTCCTCCACAACACATCGGTGATTTTTTCGCAGAATTTCGACCATACGATTGGCCAACAGAAACAAAACAGGTTTACCAGCGAGGAACTTTTGCTGTAGGAATATACGGATAGCTCGTCGGACAATGTCCGAGACAAATGCGATGCCTTCAGCTACAAACACAATGCAGTTGCTGTACTGTGCGATCGCATGTTCAAATTCATGGCTGACCATCAGCTCTTTGCACGAGCCCAGAGACTTCCAGTTTAGCATCAGCCAGTTCGACTGATCAATAAGGGGCAGGTCCGAACCATGACGGCGATTTGGCTGTTGAGTCGCTTTCGATATGGCGTCGTAAAACATGTGGAAGATAGACAGAGGTTTATCCGGCTGACGGGTGGTTAGCTCGAAGTCCAGACAAATCAGCACTGGGTTCATCTGGTATCCAGCAGGCGGAAGTGACTTGCCTCGTCTCCACAGCTGCACATTGCAACACCAACAACGGAGCAGCTATAGACAGGGCCTTCAACACATACGAGGTCGGAACAAAAAGATGCGCGATAACCGATCTCTTACCACCATCAACAAACTACTGCCACTTTCCCGTGGCAACGTGACAAGGTGGCAGATATGCAGGTGCTCCAAGTCTTGCATCCAATTACTACCTGTGCATAGTTTCCCTTTCACAACATAATAAGTTTGTCAGGCCGGATAGATATGGAGAAGAAGCGAAAGGTTCGGGAGATGCGCAGCGTCTCGTAGGCGTGGTCATATGGAACATCGGCGCACAGGTGCCATGCTGCTGTTACGACCACAAGTTACGCTTGCTACCGCTGTTACGTACACCATTGTTCACTGTTATAATTACTACAGTTGTGGATCTAAAATTTGTATAAAGTATCTTGTATAAACTACAGTGCCACGAAAGTAGCGTAACTAATATGTGCAATTCAGAAATTCCAGACAGCCAGTTGAGATTTTTTGAGTAGTTGCATCTGTTAGTGCGACTGAGATCCTGCTGTTTTCCATCCTGGACCACATCGCCATGTCCTGCTTTTGGTCTTGGATTTGGTAGATGAACAAGACGTAGGTTAGAAGAACGCCGGTAATCTGAAACAACATGGCCAATGCGCTGTTGCTTGTTTAAAGTAGCAATGTTGACAGTCAAACAGTTGTCCAAGTACTCACACTGATTACAAATTCCCGCGTGATGTAGAAGAAGCCTCCGGCGGTCAATGCGACTCGAGAACCTTGCAGCCGTGCAACAAAGGACGAGCACAGGAACTTGTCTTCATCCGTAGTAACACGTAGGTCTAGTTCGTACAGATGAGGAAGCACTGCGTGTGCCTGTGACCAAACATAGAAGTTTCAGAAGAGTATAGTGGGAAAAAAGGGAGCTAGTAATCTGTCGTACTGTCGTACAGTACCTTCTCGGTCAACCAGACACCGAAGCCAGTTCGCAGAATGCCGTGGAATGTCGATACGCCAACTAGAGCCAAGAAGACCGGCAGCACTTCCTTGTCGATCGTGCTAGCTGGATCGCCTAGCTCTTGGGTGAGAACCAACGAGGAAGTGGCAATGAACCCCATGAAGTCTACTGTGTACATCAAGAGCAGAATGGAAGAGAAGGCTTCGTCCGCGAACAGCACCAGCTTGGAAAGCTCCAAATGGAAGCAAGCCTGAATGCGAAGAAAGTCTTTATCAGTGATCTGATGAGCTTCCGGTTCGCAACTTGAGATGGTGGTCAATGCGGAAGGCGGAGCGGTGACATCCGAGCTGATAGCTTTCTGGATTGACTTGTTGAAGCGATCAAAGCGCGCTCCCACGGGGTAAGAGAGTAGCATAATGAAGAGTTGCGGGAAGATATC
This sequence comes from Ramazzottius varieornatus, assembly GCA_001949185.1. Lineage (NCBI taxonomy): Eukaryota > Metazoa > Tardigrada > Eutardigrada > Parachela > Ramazzottiidae > Ramazzottius > Ramazzottius varieornatus. The sequence continues at coordinate 2,790,788 of BDGG01000005.1, forward strand.
TACGCCCACTTCAATGATGAAACCCAGGCAGTACAGAATGAATGCCGCCCATAAGGGGATGTCACCGATGAAGGGAAAGTGACTTGAACATGTCCATCCGCAATGTTTGTCCAGTCCCGCCCACTGTAACGAAAATTTACTTTGACCAATAGTCAACTACAGGGTTTATGCCGTAAGATATCTGCGATAAACAGTGAGCGTACTTTTTTCTCGCTGATGAGCGAGAAGCAATAATAACACGAGATTAGAAGAATTCCGAGGGAAGAAACTCCAGCAATCCATAAGAAAACCGCCAGGATATTGACTTTTCGGCGAAGATCCGAGCTGAACTTCTGCGATGTCACTGGTACCGAACAAACTTTACCAATTTCTTCAATCAGCGCAGAAATTTTCTTGCGCTGGAAGAAGAGCTTGAAGAGCACGACAACATTCTTCACCGTGTACATCATACGATACATGGACACAGCTAGGGCAGTGAACTCGAGCGAGGATAAGCGATTCTTGTAGTGTTCCACCGATTTCGTCGCGTCCACTGTAAAACACGTCAGCGCTAATCAAAATCTGGCTTCTAAGACCCAAGAAGTTGGAAGCTACCTGCAACAAGAGTGATGGTGGCGATGATCAGGTCGAGCTGCCATGTAGCCGACAACCAGCTGGTGCAGTGCTTGATGCGGGAGCTGAACCACGTCCCTGATGGTAGAACCCCGAAAAATTGTACAAAGGCTAGCAGCAACGACACACCGATGCTGTCCCACAGATGACCCGCAGTTCCAATGTGGGGGTCCGCAATATCGGCAGTGGGATGGGCGGTGTCCGTGCTGTGGCCATCCAGAATCAAACGGTTACTTCCGCTACTGTGCGAGTATTCCATTTTCTGGACCTAGCTCATCCCCCTTCCCTCGGCTGAATCTTTGAACTTAATGAAACACCAACAGACGTGAAGCTTTTCTGGGAAAACTCCGGCTGCACCAACATGCATGAAGTGAATCATTTGTTTGTATTTGAGAATGATTAACATGGGCTGACCGTGGAAACTTCCTCTTTCTCTCGAGGCAATGTTGGGAGCCTATAATTTCTACTGTGAGTTGGTCCCGAAACAACCTTGAATGCTTGCCCATCTGGCGGCTTTCTTAAACTTAGGTTATCATCTCAAAAGATCCTGTGACTAAACTGCTGACCGTGTTCTATCTCGTTTAGAAATGGGCGTACACACGCTAGGCGACCGTAAACTGCATCTTCACTGCAAATTTCGTTCAGAAATATCTCAAGATCTTTCAAATCGTCGAGGGGAGAAACGGAGACATGGACCCTCGGTATGACGAGCTGTACGCTATCCTCGATCGCGATAAGCGTAGCCAAAGAAAATAAACAAAGGGCAAGAGAACGATCTCTTACGTTTACTTGTAATAGACCAGCGCACGGTGCGAGCGAGTATTACGGAAAAATTGCAAAGTTCTTCCTGAAAGCATCCTGTTTGTAGTTTAGGCGTATTGAGCAATTGTGAAAGCAATTGCGAAAGGAAAAGAAGCCTGCAACACCCGGTGCTCTCAAGCGGTCACCCGTTCCAGGACTAATGACCCCTTGACCGACGAAGCTCACTCGGTGGTTGGAGTCCATCGTCAGCTTCATCTCTTTGAAGACCTATCAAATGTGCCATGCGTAGAACAACGAATCCGCCCTTTTGCCAGTGACTGGGAAATGATCGGATTTGAAGCTGATTAGCGGCTTAGTCTCGGTATCCGTTTGTGGGACGCCGGTTCTCCCCTTCGAACTGCCTTTTATGTAATTATCATCAAGATTTGGCTCTAAAAGTTGAAGCAACGAAGCACCTTTATGGTTAGTTACAAACGACCTGTCAGCTTATTCTGTGTGCCGTTGGTCTAGGAAACACGGTTACGTCTATTCAGTTATTCATCTTGACAATTAAGTACCATAGAGAGTGCTACTGTATTACGCCGAAATCCCTCTTCCAGATGTGCGCGCGGAATCAGTGGATAATACAAGCCCCATTAAGTATCCGGGTGGCGGAAAGTGATCATTGGGGGAGGTGGCCCACTGTCAACACCAGAGACAAAGGATCCCGCCCGTCGGTAGCGCACGGTTGTTGAAAAGTGCTCTTCGGATGTCGGCCCGATTATTGCGATCTCAGAGCCCACACGGTAAACTGCAACCGGAATCGTATAGGGTAGTGAACGTTCTACACTGTTATTTCAGAACTAGTGTATAGCGGCACTTACGGTCTGATTCGGTTTCGATGGTGGAACTGCTGCTGACTGTGTGGACACTGGCTGTGGCTGGCCGTGATGGTCCGCTTGTCGGTGCGAGCCTCATCTTTCGTCGGTTGAAGAGTTCTTTGCGCATCCCGAGAACGGTGACAACTAAGATAGCGACACCCTGCAATCCGCAGAAGACGCCGACCAAAACGTACATTGCCATTTTTCCTTCCGTCGTACGACCGACAGCGTTCAGGATTAGGAACAGCCACGAAAAGCCTAGTATAAAGAATAGGCTGATGCAGCGACGTAGTTGCGTGTTGAGGTCTTCTTCGCTTCTTGTGGATCGAACATAATCCTTCTTCGTACACGACACAGCTAGCATGAAAAAAAATGAACAAAAACTCAGTCCTTCATAAGTTGATCGGTTATGTTTGCTTTCGACTAGAACTAACCTCTAATGACAAGGAAGAAAACAATCAAGCTGTATAGAAGAACCAAGCAGACCGGTGTAAGAAAACCTCCGTAGAAAGCACCGCCACCACTTCTTGTATCGAGCCAACATCTGTAGAGAGGGATCGATCACAGAAACGATGGAATTTAAATTCAGTAAGCGACTCACGTGGTAACACTAAAGTAGCTGTGGTAATCGACTATGAGGACAATGGAAACGATGGCGAGCGGTATTCCCCAACAGAACAGCAAAGTTTTGGATCGGAACCGGTGCATATGGGCGTTCGACAGCGTGTTGAGGAAAGTGGTCTGAAGAAGGTAGGCTTCGACGGCTTGCCAACCGAAACTGACCAGAAAAAAGTAATGGATGAACGCTCCTTGCGCTACACAGGGTGCGGGTGCCGTTACATCATTCTTCTGATTAATACGTGAAAGCATCGTGGTGGACAACAGAAGTAGTGCTATGCACAAGTTGAAAATCACGAACTGGTTTTTGGTGAAGACTCTTGGATGGGTGTTGATGTACAGCCTACGATTGCAACAGCAACTCGTAACGCGTAATGTTTGAAACTAGAGTCAAGCTTCCTGTTAGGATCCCCTACTTTGCGTAAATCAAGAGGACAATCGTGCAGATAAGACCGATGATGGACATTGGCAGCGTAATAAAGGTGATCATGTGTATCGCGTATTGCAGGTTGGCAGGAAGAGGCTGGTTCCCGTGGGCATCGATCATTAAAGCTAGTGAGAAAGCGGTAAGGTGGTTACATTGACAAACGACGTGGCCTTGGTGGTACTTCACGAAATGACAACCGTCGGTCTGCCATTCGCCGTAGCTGCTGTTAGCGAGCGGGTTCCAAAAGACGCACACGTATTTGCTAGAATTTCTCAACTGAAACCAAAACGACCAAGCGATGTAAATATCTGTTCATTTGAACCTCGTGTTCCCCGGTTTGAGCAGATGTTCTCAAAGTTTACGTAATCTTACAGCTTCCTCTACTCGAGTGGTAATGGTGATGTTGTCCTGCCAGTTTATGATCGGAGCAGTGTTAGAGAAAGAAGCGGCAACGACCCACGATGCTAATTGGTACTGGGAAACACTAGGTGGAGATACCGGGTGACCATTAAGACTGATGTTCTGTGTGTTGAGGAAATCGGTTGATCGAATGACCAGAAAGTGGCCTCGTACTGGTTTTCCACTATCCTGGCGAACTGAAAGGAAGGAACAGATTCAGTACCTAAATAGCTAGAAGCCAAACGCATGGTTGTATGTCAAATGGCATGTGGTACGTATACCCGACTTGTTGAGGAGATGCTCGGCGAGCGACGTGGGGAAAGCCATGCTGACGTTGACAGTGTCTGGGTGAGCATGCGTTCGATTCTCAGTCTTGGTCAAACCTGTAGAATCTGCAGTAAACCCGATGGTATCATTGTGCGACGATACACTGAAAACTGACACCGACAACATTTTGCGTTCTACCGGCCGGTGGTCAGCTGTGTCGACAAGAGCTGCTGCACTGCCCATACTGGAGAGGAACTGGTTCGAACTGCCATAGACACTCTGCGCGGTACCGACGTTGTTTGGACGGTCTAGCTGTAGGATGCGATTGATCACGTCATAAATGTTGTCAAAAGACGACTGGGGAATGGATGATAATTTCGGGTCAGTGTTAGACTGGAGGATCTGTCCTATTAAGCGCAGATCGACAATGGAAAAGTTCGTCTCATTCGACACTGTTTTGTTCAGGGTGGACAGTTGCTCGGGTCCTGGTGGAGAGTTGGCTTGAAGGTTCAAGAGACTCGTAGTGAGGGGAGAAGGGGGAACGATCGGGCCCGTACACTTTCCTTCGACGAACTTTGAGGTGAAACCGTGCTCGCGGTTTCCAGTGCAGTCTCGACGGTACGGCGTTCCTGGACAATACTCGACTGGGTAATCGAAGCTCCGATTCACGACATCCGGCTTGAATTCAAGCCATCGGAATGTGAGGTTGCTCTGCACAAAGTAATGGCGCTCGTTCCAGCACCCACCTAAAACAAAGGAGCAGTAGCAAATGCCAGGCTCGAAAAGGGTCCCGTATGTTCATTCTTACTTGTTGATTTCATGATGACTGAAGATCCCGACAAGTTGTTCTCTTTGGCCGACTTTACCAGATGTCGGTCCAGTGAGTACATTAGCCGATCGACAAGAAATTTTTCTGACGATGTCAGGTCTTGGGTAGCTCTGGCCATTTCGGTTGGTGAGATTGAGGAATATGACGGTTCTTGTCTTTCAGCATCACGTTTATTTGGTTGCGGACCCGACATTGACATATTTATCTTCCGAACTGCCAAGAGTCCTGATAAGGTTACTTCTTTGTCTGTAAGTTTGTTCGTCTCTTCTAACTGCAGTACCGTGAGAACAATGGATGATGAGCCGTTTCTCAGGTATTGTTGCAACTCGTGAGAGCGGTTCGATGTGTGGAAGTCTACAGTAAAATTCTCCACGGCGTTCAGTACGAAATTCCACAGATTGTCAAAGGGATGAAAGTTCGGGGTACCAGCAACTTGCAAAGAAGCGGCTGTAATATCCAAAGATGAATAGATCTGGAATGGGTATCTCAGGAAGCTGTCCTCGACGTAAATAGGGTCCGACCACACCTGTAGAAGTAAATTACACTACGATGATACTTACGAATCTCATTGGAAACAAATTGCTGGAAAATGACCAGCCTTTATTGATATACTTACCCATTGATTGGTGGAGGAAGAAACAGCCCCGCACTGATAATATCCAGCAAACCGAAGTAGCATGTAGTCAGATGGTAGACCGATGTCACCGAAGTACTGTGTTTCTGTGGAGGGTACACATGGGGGTACCAGCTGTCCTGGACCTATGGGTACTCCGTACGCAAGACAAAAATTCTTCTCTGGATTTTGTGGTGCCTCTGGCCGAAAACCATTCTGGAAGTCCATTCTGAACTGATTCCCCGAAGAATTCCCTATAACTTGGTCTAGATTCAAGTGATAGGTCAAGTAGGGTCTCCAGACCGATGAATTGTATGTAAACCAGGATGATAGGAAGACCACCGGACTGTCGAACAGTGTTTCGTTTTCTGGAATGTCACAAGTCAGGAGCGGTATCTCGTCTGGGTGGTTTGCCCATTGAGAGTAACTATCGTAGCCTTTTCTGATGGTCACTGCCAAGTTCACCGAATCACCCGGTGGAGTGGTCGTAAGCCTGGTTAAATCTTTCTGACATACGACGGAAGACCGTTGCAGCGTTCCCAAGCTCGATTGGTTTGAGCAGGATCTACGATACCAACCCAAGAACGAGTTTCCTTCACCCGACAGCAGTGTACTGATTTTTTCCGGGGTGAAGAGCTCGAGAGGCAACTGCTGTCGTTCTTCCAGACATTTGCCGTCATCCCCAATAATACTGAGGAGGAAGCGCAACGGCACTTGTACACCATGCCCATCTGGTCCGTCCCAATACCATGTCCCGTTTCCACCGTTGGCTTCCGAACCATTAACCCACACGGCTCCTACCCAGCGCCCGAGTTCTGTTCCAACTACTCCAGCGACTACGTCGTCGAAGAAGCGAGAGTAGACAAATTGTCCAACGCTTCGACTTTGGTAAAGAGTGGGAAAGGCAGTTGATGGCTGCAGAAATGAACTGTATTGCTGACAGGATTCTTTGGCGCCTTCAAAAGACCAGCCTTTTGATGATTCTAGATCTAAATATTTGGTCATGTAACATGTGGTACGTTCGGGTCCTTCCACCACCCAGTGCGACATTCCCAAACCTCCAGCCGGATGGAAATAGGCGGTGTCGTTCGGGAACGGGAAAGCTGTGTAACAGTCCTTATCTGTGGGAAAAAAGTGTGGACTATGTAAGCTGCCAAATATCCAGCTTTATTCAATAAAAGCGGAAAACACAACCGAATACCGTCCGTTACATAGAACTCACATTTTTTCTTGTAACCATCACTCACTAATTGCAGGCCCTCAGAATGCGTCGAATACGACCATGATGTCATCAGTCTAGCTCGTCCCAATTGTGCTGCGGTGAAAACCGCATATTCTTCGACATTGAACTCGCAGACAAAAGATGCTGTAGTCGAAAAGGAGGTGTTCGGCGGGTTCATACAGTGAGAAGTAGATAGGATTTCAGGACAATATGGTTCGAAGCTGGAAGGATGTGATCTGGTAGCAAATAAACAGCTGTCGCCGAGTTCACCGTGTTCGGAAACATTTTGGTCTGGCTGCAGTGCAGTTCCAAGCATACTGTTTGATAAAAGAAAAACTAGATAGAACAAGCAAATTCTGGAACAATTGCTTCGCCAATGGAGTCCTACCTTCTTGCAAACTGAAGCTCGCTAGCTCGATGTACTGCGTGCAATCCTTCGTTTGCAGTAATAAAATTTCCCTTTGCTGGATAAATGCTTTCGCGGTACCACATTCGGGATCGCACTTCCGATTCGTTCCTTTTGATTTCCGTCGGATATTGTACCGTGGGCCGTAAACGCCAGTTCAACCAGTACGTAGTCAAATTAGCGAAGTGTGGGACCTGGACCAGCGGAGCAGACACGAGTACAGCTTTATCTTTACGACATATGCGATCAGCCTCCACCCACGTCACGGGTAGTGAGTAAACTTTGTAGCATGTCGCACTCTTTGTAAAGTACACAAAGTCCTTTGGACAGAGTCCATCCGAGTCCACCAGAACTGACTCTGGCACAGCGTCCGGCACGGGGCTTGTGGTGGGTTTGGATGTGGGTTCAAATGAAATAGGGGTCGTCGTTGATACTGACGGAGGTGAACCCGTGGATGTCAAAGAAGGGTCTGTTGTGCTGACGGGCGCCGCCGTCGAAAAGTGTAGCGTTGTGGATGTAGCTTCAGTGGTGTCCGGAACTAACACCGTCGTAGTTGCCACGATTGTTGATGCATAGGCTGGGGAGTCTTCCGTCGAGCTCGTCGTACCCGCGATCTGGCAGCTGGAGAAGTGAACGATCGAAAGGATGATCAAACAGCCGTGGAAAACGCGCTGTCCATTCATCCTAATAAGCAAAAGTTCCGAATTGAAGTACCGTGTAGTCCTCGACCACATCAACTTGAAGCCAAATGGCCTCTGTCCGGTCAGCCTACCACAACGAAGACAACCTTTGGTGGATTTCCGGACATTCTTGCAGACCGAGCGGGAATTCAGTTACAAAGTCAACGAAGTTAACGCACTACACTCCTACCGCACGAGTGAGACACTTTTGTTACAAGAATACGGAGCGATTCGCTCCGGTTGACAATTCAAAAGTTTTATGGGAAGGCGTGTAAGTTATGACAGACGGCGGTTCCTCGGCGAGGGGCCTCGGCGTACAACAAACAACAACAGGTGTTACGGCATTAAATGCCGCTATAGTGTACGCTGCATCCGCTCAATACAGTCATAAACAAATTTCAATTCCTCATGGTCCACTGCGCCCTAAGCTGTCTGGCTAAGTTCGTGGGTATGCATATGTGTGGTTGTTTGCGCTGAACTGTAGGACTCAATGCTGATCGTATCCGGGCCACGCGATCCACATATCAGAACAGCTGGACAATATACAGTAATTTGAAATGACGTGATGCGCGAATCTAAAATCGGTGCTCGGTTGGCACAATTTTGAGTTCTCGAATGTTGACATGGGGCGGGGTTCCCAAGATGTAAACCACTCCGTCAGCCCCCTCTTGAGGTGTCAAAAGCGGGCAGGATGCAACCTTTTCCAGCCGGTCCCTCTCTTCCGGGTTCTCTTTCGCAACGAGATCCCGAATGCCAGTCTTGACGTGGACTGGGCTCAAACTCTAATTCAAAAGACGGTTGCACTGCACGTCCAACAAACAAAGCTAAAGTACCTTCGGAAATTTCGTACCGTAACTTTGATCTGACTCTTCCTCTGTCTTTGCTCCGCGTTTAAGGATTTGGTCAGGGCGGTGACCATATGCTTTGTTCCAGAGTAAAAATGAGTGATCGGTAAATTAGCAGCAATTTCGTGTCCAACTAAACTACAAACGAATAAAGGTGCCCAATGACAGCCGAAAGATTAAACCTTCAAGAGATTTCTGTACATAGGTAGAGCATACGGGAGAACCTGTTCATATTTATGATATGTCCATCGTTCACTTGGTACTTGTTCATGAGACGAAGCGCTTCCCTCCTGCATATTGATAACGCCAAAACATTCATGTGCAAAAAAGCCAGCCGTTTGATTGACAGAAGAACCGTGTATCCGAATCATGACACCATACATCCAGCATATTCCGCCATTTTTCCGTGTTTCCGGTGATGTAACTGACGCTGCGCCGCTGGGGCTGAGTAGAAAAAGGCCGAATGAGGTAAGACGCAATTACGTCACCGGAAACATGCTATAATACAGCCTATGTGAGTGTGATGCTGCTAAAGTTTTATCCAGTGTGTTGCTCGGCAGCGGCGCTTCCGAACCATTCTTCATGGCGCCTGATTGTGTGTAATTTGTCAAAGCGCTTCCTCAGCTAGAGAAAGTATTCCGCACTCATGGATCCTCGAGACATGCACAATCTCCTGCAGAACAGGATGCAGTGGCTCAATTTGCACGCGCATGTCCTGTGGCAACCAAACCTGGACCCCGACGCAGAATGGGCTTTCCTTTGTGATCCCTTCATGAATCCAGCGGCTGCTCCTGCTCCACGAAACCCACCACAGCCCCCGCAGCAACTGGTGGCAGAAAGTTCTGCGGGAAAAGAGCAGCTATCATCGCTGGAAACGGAGGACGAAGACGTGCCAGTGGAAGACGATCCATTCCCCATCACGAGCAGCCTCACCTTCAACGATTTGCATCCGTGGTTGGTAGAGGAATGCGTGAGCTTCTTGCGCTTCACGAAGCTGTGTCCGTTGCGCAGGTGAGGATCTAGAAAATTTTGCAGAAGGGAAGAAAGCTTGGGTATGTACCGATGAAGTGCAGCTGCAGGGTTTACGGCACAGGTTTGCCGATCGCAGGGGTATCTGGCACAACCTTGAATTGTGAGGGTACGGAGCACGGCATTGTGTTAGTGTCACCAGGGCCGTGCCTCACGTTTTGTTTTCTGTTGCAGGGTTTCCCGATGGTTCAACAGTATGATTCTGGATAGCTCGAAGCTGAACGATAACATTGTGGATTCATACGAGAATTACAACAAGTTCATCTGCTACTACGACCGTTACCTGGCATCTACGTACCTTCCGGTACGCAGCTTGATCATTTACGAGAAGGTCCGCCGGAACAAGCAGACGCAGATGCGTCTGGTCATTCGAGAATGGCGGTCCCCGAAGGCGAATCCCTTAAACTTCAGGCAGATTAGCCAGCCAAACTACTGACTGACCTAGAGCCTGGTGATCTTCCAGCGGTGTCATTGTTTCCCATAACACTATATAATCTAATTTTTCTCTGTTTTTCTTCAGAGAGTTAAACTCTTTTTCCTGTTGACAAAGAGTCTAATTTCTTTCCAGTGTATGCCTCACCGTGTAGATTCGCGTGGTAAGCAACCGGTATACCGCTAGAAATCTTAATGGTTCTCGCGTGCAAGATTTTTGCTCGTTTCACATTTCGCTGGTGATCTTCTGGGGCTTTTTACGATGTTCGTTTTCTTCGAGTAATTTGTTTTAAAAGGTAAACCTGTCCCGGTGTTCCATTGGATTAACGGTAAATCGGACTGGCTATCTATAATCAATAGCACTCTGAGATGGTGTACGGTGCAATGGCAACCTTGAACGTAAACCTACCTTCAGGCCATGATGTCTTTGAAGAGGTACGCAAAGTGCGTTGCACTGACCGGATCCGCGTAGCATCGTTTCTCTTTAATTACTGAGCCTGCTGATTGACTGGAAACAATGCGGTGGTTTGTCAAGAGTCGAGAACATGTGCGACACGTTTGTAGCGAGCGTCTCGAGAAGACGGCTCGAACAATGTGACGATTTAACGGTCGATCTTGTATCTCATCCAAACTGATTTCCCGCGGTAGAGTGTTGGGCGCATTGTTTCATCCTGTTTGCCCTGGAATATCGCACCCTGTTAGAAATCTGCTGTGTCGTACGCATACATATGCCGAACTTTGAAATGGACTCGAATAACTATGCTTCTCAGATCCTAATTTTTATGTTGTTGTCCGTTTTATATTGCTGCAGCGGAGTTCCTCTCATGAATATGGTAAGCTGACATTTTTGAGCTCAGACCACTTCGACGTGGGCAATTTGTGATGAGGCTTTCTGCACCACCTTAGGCAGAAAACACAGCTCAAGACACCAAGCCAACAGCCGCCGAACCTGTCAACAACAGCACAACGGATTTGCTAGCCAGCCATCAAGATCTCCATCCGGTAAGCTGATATTTTCACGGCTTGAGTGCTGTCACACGATCATTTACTTGATCGACTCGTTGATCGATTTCGTCACCTTTCAGATCCGGGTTCCTGACGACGAAAGCAACCTAGCCAGTAGCGAAGCCAAGACTCCCGCGTCCCTGTCGCCAGTTGTTATCGGACTAACGGTGGATGCCATGAAGAAGGAACTACAGCTTGAACGGCCTCTGGACATTTCCATCGTCCCCAGTGTCGGAAGTCCAACAGCGGTGACTGTCCCCAAGCCCGTCGACGAAACGACCCTCAAGCCAGCCATGACCATGTTCCACAACCCCAACGCCACCAACTACGACAAGCTTATGCACAATCTGGGCGTCGCACGACCCAACCCCGATGCTCCCACCATTCAACACAAGACGGAACTGGGGAGTGCACCCATTGTCCTACCCAAAGGACCTGTCATTCCTAGTGTCTTCTTAGCCTCAGCGAGTACCACACCTTTAGCTATAGTTGCTGCAGCGCCAAACGTCCCTCAATCGCTTATGATCTGAAATTCCCGTCATAAAACGTCTCTTTCCGTTTACTTTTGACTCTTTTGCACATAGTTTTGTTGGAGTTCCATGAACGAAATTATTCTTGCAATTGTCTCCTGGCAAATTTGTATTGATAGTACCGTACGAGTATGACAAAGCTGAGATTCAAAGGTACGTTGGCAAAGCAATTCTAGACAAAAGCGTAGTTGAGTTCGGTCGAGGCGCCACACCATTTGACCAGGAACCTCCGAACGTCTTCTAGCTTGTCGCTTCGTGTACTCTGGAAAAACATTGACAATTCGTACAAGTCGGAGTCTTCGCTCGATAGTTGGTCGAGTGACGAGAGACGGATTCTGGCACACCCACCCGAATAGCCTGCAGGAATCGGTTTAGGTCAACTTTGCGGGCGTATCGACCTGCCGTTCCCAACTTGATCCCGTTACTTATGACAGGGAGACCAGTCAGGACGCAGGGTGGGTATCTGCCACCGGACAGCGAAATCACGAACAGCCCACGCTCATCCTTTTGCAGCTCGAATTTTAGGTTTTGGTTCAAAGCCGATTTCAGGATCCAGGTCTTAACTGCTTCGTACTCCGCCTCCTAGAAAGACCAAAACAGGTGTAAACTGCCACACACTATAACTCGGTACACTCGTACTAGGAAATAGTCAAATATACCCCGCTCGCACCTGCCATCTCGATGAGAAAAAATTCGAACTGCTACATACTGGTTGATGCTCTCACTTTCTCCATACAACTTTTCAGGCTGCTTCGACTGAGCCATGATTCGTTGTTTTATACTCACGAGCAGCTTAAGAAACTTGACAAGCACGACTTCCGGTGGGGAAGATCTCCCGCCGCAGATCGAATGCAGTCAGTCAGTCAAATTCCACGTTCGAGCTTTCATTCCCAAATGAATGTACAGTAAACAGACTCACAGCTACGTTACTGGTCGGAAAAAGCAAGAAAGGGTATGAAAGGTCCGAATGAACTTGGCAAACGATTCAAAACCGTCGAATTTGCCCGTTTTGCCGAGAAAACTCGTTTCTGGCAAAATTCCTGGGTCTCATCCAGAACGGCACATTTATGCTTCCAACCTCTCTCTCTCTCTACAGCTCGGTTGTTGTTTTGATGGTTCTGAACAACTGTCCCGCGAGATATCAACGGAAAACTGAGAAATGATTTTTCAGAAACGGTCCAAGAAGCGGCAAAAGTTGGTGCATTTTTCACTCTTCATCTCCCCGAGTTTAATTTTTTCACGAGGATTTCATACCAGAAAAATTGGTTTGGAAGTGAAACACTAATCCACTCGAGACAGACTTGATTTTATAAGTTAGTGCGAGCGGGCCGTAGTTCTCGGCTACTGTAATATATCACAAGGATGAGGAAGAGGATGAGTCTTCGATGATTTCTTTCTACGATACAATACAACATATTACGGAATTCAGATTCTTACCGAGACGGAGTGTTCGACGGGAATAGCTACATTTGTCGGAATATCCGCTTCGGCGAACTGCGAGTAGTCCACCAAGCCGATGTTCTGACGGATAATACACTCCCTCCAGTCCAGGTAGGTGTTCATCACCGAGTCTGCCGTACCGGTCCAGTTGAGCTGTTGAGCTGCTCGACCGGCATCATAGAAGGCCTTGTCGGGGTTGATGACGTCCGAGTAGCGTAGAAGGGACAGAAGAACCATCCAGCCCATTTCTTTCGTGGCCTCTTCGCAAATCAGGGCATAATGGGCCGCGTAGTAAATGGCGATTTGAAGGTACTTGTCAAACTCGGCTGTGATGCCGATCGACACTTCCACGCCGCCCTTCAGCAAATTCTCACACTGGAAAAAAAGTTCCGTGCGGAAATTGCGTCTGGTTCTGATCGAATTTCGTGTTTTGTATCTTTTTAGTCCCCGTTTCAACTGACGGTAATGTTACGGAGTAACAGCATTTTTCTACGATGTTTCGCCATTGACTTACAACAGTGTACATCAGATCACGCAAGCTGACCCACGTTCGGAAGCCGTCGTTGACATTCGGATACGACTTGGCCACGAATGCGCAAAAGACATGGCGGTACAGGCCCAGAGTGCCTTCCGTCACCGGCGCGTTGTAGTTGGCCATCATCTCCACCACCTTCACGTCTTCTCCACCCTTCAACAGTATCAGCCCATACTCGTACAGGTACTTGGCCAGCAACTTGACGTTCCTCGTTTCCAGCATCACTTTCAAGGCCTTGTCCCACTCGCTGTTGCGAGCGTACATCTCGGCTGCAGCGGAAGCGTCCACCGAAGCCAGCTGCTCCACTTTACCTTGTGTCCGCAGAAAGTCCCGATACCTTTGCAAAAACATGGTAACCATCAAGTCACGTTCGCTTTGCCTCATTCTGGCCAAACGTACCGTTGATCGAGGCTTCTAGAGAGGTCGCTGTTGGCTTGACGTGAGACCAAAGCTCGAGCCTCGTCCCAACTGCCGCTGTCCATGAAGGCATCCAGAGCTTTACCGTCCTCGTTGATTTCGGCGAAGGCGGTAGCGGCCAGGTTCGGACGGTTAAGTTGCAGATACTTTTGCGCAACCAGGCTGACAGACGACCGAGCTTCGTCTTCCGTCAGGAAGGACAGAGAGACTTCTCGAATGCGGTTGCAAACGCGGAGAAGCATTGCCGAATCCGACAGCGGCGCATCATTGATATCTACAGTACACAACGACGCGAGAAATTATCGTAGATATACTGTCTAAAGACCATCAACACTGATGGACTGACACAACGAATTCTCCGTATGTTCAGATTCGAAAACCAGTCGTGGACTTGGAAGGAATCTGGTGGCATACACTACGATTGTTTTTTCTTACAGCGAAGGTACAGCTGGACAGCACCAGCGTAGTCCGACCGTTCTTCCCGTTCGCGAGCTTGTTTGACCAGCTGGTCACTTGGCTTGGCAGTTCGTGGTTGAGCAGTTCCGGCACGCCCCAGGTCCGCTTCGATTGTCTGTAAGTCGCCTGGACGATATTGACGCGCTAGGCGCAGAGCCTCATCGTACATGCCTTTTTCCTGCGAACAACCAGCAAACCATTCCGCTCGGTACCATCACAGGAATGGCATATTTCAGTGTTCGCCGTCAAACCTTGTACATGGTGATGGCGTAGTCAGCTCGGTTTATTTTCAGCAGTTGCTCTTCGGCTTCGGCGTATTGTTCCGCTTCTGCTAGCAACATGGCGTAAGAAAGGAGAACCTGTGGCAATTCTTCCGGGTAATGGGCGGTGGTCAATCGTATGGCTTCAGGCCATTTTCCGGCATCGATGTACCTGAAAAGTAAACAAACCAAAAATTGGTCCAAAAAAAGAAGGATGCCTTTATCGTCAAAAGTATGGCCTGGCCACTCCCAACATCTACGCAATCAACTATCATTCTGTCACTCCAACCCATTTCGTCTACGCCGGTCATCGCACGCTGATTTGCTCAAGTCTGTAACCATCTCAAAGCGTCGGTTTTCTACAAACATTCCGTTATGTTTTTGGCTGACGTAGTCAGCAAGCGCTGAACTTTCACCTTATACTGTCAAGAGTCCATCAGTACAAGACTGTACTCTACTGAGGACACTATAGCTTCCTCTTACATTTGCACGGCCTGGTCGGCATGTCCAGCCACCAAGAACTCCCTCTCGGCTTCCAGATGACGTCCAGCCTGAGCCAGTGCTGCACCTCGCTCTTGGTAGATTTCCGGCAGCAGATCAGGTGCAGCTTCCGTCGCTACTGTCACTGCGTTGTCATACTCCCTGCAAAACACCGCCACCGAACAAACTTCATGCACGTCCAGCAGAGCAAACACCACTTCACCATGAGGACCTACCCAGCTCGCAGAGCCATCGTAACGAAAGCTTTGGTAGCTCCCAGTGAGCGAAGAAGCGGGATACCCTCCCGCAGCCCAACTTGCATGATCCACATGTAGAGGATATCATCGACCATTTCTTTGACCTTCTCCGAAGCCACACGGTAAGCCTCCGCCCACTTCTCTTCCTCAACGTACATTTGCACGGTGTCTTTGTGCCGTTCAGCTTTGGTGAAGTACAACTCAGCCTGCCGGAAACTACCGGCTTTTCTGTACGCCTAAAAACACAACAGGCAGTTTTCCCATGGGAAGATGAAGGCTGAAGGCTTGTTGAAGGGACTCTCTTGCCTGTGCCACTTTGACATGGGTTTCTTCCAGTGTCCGTTCATCCTTGTACTTCTTAACGAGAGAAATCATCTTGGGAAACTGCTCAATGTCACCGTACATTTTGACGGCTGCATCCACGTCTCCCGTTTGCAAAAACAGCCTACAACAAAAGACAAATAAGCTGATGGGATACTGGACACGTTCAGGTTTACGTACGAGGAAATGGTCCTGACTTTGCCCGCGGCGAATATATACAGTCCGTTACAGCAAAGTTGTCCCCGCTGCTCGCGCACCTTTGTCTCAGGAATTCAAAATCATTACTTTTCGCACCATCTCAATTAGTTTCATAAAATTTAGCTTTTCTCCTTACTATTGAGGGTTAATTTAAGAGTCAGAGGTGCAAACTGGTTCGAGAGCTTCATTTTGAAGTTTAGTTCGAAAACGCTTTTTGATTTTCTGCTCATGCTATCGAAAAAGTATTCCTCGGTCGAAAGCTAGAATGTCAAGAGCGCTCTGATGTACGTTTTTTGGCAGGGAAATGAACTGTCTCTCGTTTACAGCAATAACTGTTGAAAACAACGCAAAACTTTGTGAGACGTGAATCTGGGAATAAAAAACTGAAGGTTCTCCCCGGTCACTTGGTGCGCATGTTTTTACCAAATTTAAAAAAAAACACGGGTGAAAATTTTTTAGAAATCTTTTGATGCTTCTAATCTAAACGATCTTTCTTGTGCTTAGATAAAACTAAAGAGCTCGAATAACAAGAATAAACATGTTTTAAGTGGTGAGTTTCACGCGCGACTGAAAACAGAATTTTCTACAAAACGGGGACAACTTCGCTGTAACGGGCTGTAGGTCACTGACGCATACGTCCCAAGCTTAAAATGTCTACGAGTGGCTCGTAACGTACTGTGAGCAAAGTTCTAGCCGCGGGCAAAGTTAGGACCAGATCCTCATAGGAAAAACTGCGCTTTGTGATTGAATGCATAATCCTACCGCTCGGCGTCGTTGTAGCGTCTAGCCCGTACCATCTTCTCCGCTTCCTTTCGGAAGATGTCCTTGATTTCATCAGACTTGATGATACTTTCGGCGTATTGATGGGCTTCCTCAATCTTTCCACGCGTTAGGTACATCTGAATGGCTTCTTTGGGTCGGCCGATTTTCTTGTAAATTTCCACGGCTTCCTTTGACAGATGAAACAGCCTGTCGAAAAATCACCCTGCTACACAACGTTATAAAGATATATTCTGACCGTCAGTTCATCGCGGTCCTGAAAGTGCAGCGCCAGCCGATGGCCGTACTCTTGGATGATCTTCTCATCATCGACCACCGACAAGATCTGTGCGGCTTTGCGGAAATCATGGCAATGAATGGCCGCGTCCAATGCTTCCGTATTCAAATTGGCTATAAAAACCACAATATCTTCAGCTGCACTTTCTTGTGCACACTGGATAGTTTACACGTACCAGTTCATGCATCGTACCTTCAACGAAGTGCGAAATGGCATCTTGCCATTTTCTGATTTTCACCAGATATTGTGCGCATTCCCTTTCAAGCGGTACAACTTCTTCTGGCTTCTTCCGCCTTGCGTACTCGATGGCTAAAAAACGAACGTATCTCATGGTGTACTGTAGATTGATAGGGTGGCATCTTCCAGTACAGACCGTGCTCGTAACAATTGGCTGCTCGAAGTGCCCTCAAGGCCCCGTCAACCTCATCCGTCAACTCCAACAGTCTTCCCACCATCTCGTCCAGCCCGCTTTCCTGCATCAGCGGCAAAACTCTTTCATGCAACTTCCTCCCTTCCTTTGTGTCAATCATGGTAGGGTAGGCAATCAGCAAGCGGTATACTTCCAGCGGTTGGAATGCCGCACCCAAGTACAGAGTCGCGGCTTCTTTCATAGCTCCGCTGTAAGCTAGAACCTCGGCCAGCTGGAAGGTCTTGCCTTCCTTGGCTAGCTGCCCTTGATACTTGGCGATCAGGTCGGGCACCAGAGTTGGCTCGAATTCTTCGGCGACTTTAAGGGCGCGGACGTACTGTTCAGCATTGGAGAACATGATGATGGCGCGTTTGTGGTCGCGCTGAGAAAGGAGCATCTTCTCGGCGCCGTTCAGATCACCCTTCAGTCTTTCGATCGTTGCTCTAAAAAGAACGGATCAGTAGTGAGAGTACCGTGACAGAGTCCAGTTGTTCCGCCGCCTCCGTTTACCATTACAGAGAGAGCAACACACTGTCACGTTCCGACTATTATGCCCTCTGACTACAGTCACTGTAGAGTTTCGGGTATTTCAAAAGCAAAGGCCGACAAGACTACAACAGAGTTGCTTTTCTCGTTCCGCGACGTTTAATTTCGACATTTACCGGATGGTATAGTGGCCGAGGACGTCGTCCATACTCCGTCCACGTTCTTTCTGCAGGTTGCTCGTCCGAGTGACGAGGTCTCGGACGTCTTTGGCTCGTGAATCCTTCAATGTCTCGAAAATCTTTTCAGCTAGGGCAAAGTCGTGGCTGTCGAGTGCCTTGGCAGTGAGGGTCTTCCAGTTGGCTTCGTTGACGGTGAAGTCGCCCGACCCAACGAGAAAGTCAAAGGCGCGATTCAGCTGGCCTTTGCCTACGGCGTTCTCGAACTGTCCGACATCGTCGTCCAGGACATGACTCTGGGTTTCGCCAGTGTTACTGTCGACAGTCTGAACCACGGTCTGGCCTTTCGTCCGGCTAACTTCCGTCACCTTACCCTGGAAAAAAGAGTTTTAGTCTGAACGATACAGTCAATTGGTAGCAAATGAATTTTTTTAGACCAGTGTCCGATCATGCAGCTTTCTGAAAACTAAAAATGCACGTGGAGAAATAGAGGCCAGTCGACTTTTTTCTACAGTTTATCCTAAAGAGCTGTTTTGATCTGTCATCGCCATAAATTGTCTAGCTCATACTTGAGCAAAGAAATCAAAGTCGGATAGTTTTACCATGTTCCTGGTTCAGCAAAGTCTTCACAGGACATTTAGATTTTATACTTACGGTTATCGGAATTGACTTTTCGATCATGGCACTTTTGCCTTCGCCAATGTTCATCCACGTCCGAATGCTGCTTCCTTCCTGCGCCACCAGCACATCCGTTCCTTCCACCAAGTCTACAAACGTCGCTCTCTGTGACAGCACCCTTTTCTCTTTGGTGGATCCGTTGAAGAGCAAAAGGCCGTAACGCAGGTCGCGAGCCACCACAAACGAAGCGTCACTGTTGAACGTCAGCCAGTCAATGTCTACGTCATGGCGAAAACTGGCTACTACCTCCTGATTCTCAAGGTTGACCACTCGAAGTAGCTTCCGGTTGGGCAAGCAGGCGAACCGCTTTGTGAGGGAGGTTATGCGCAGGCTGAACAACCTAGCGTAAAAATTTGGCGTTGTCACCGAGAAGAGTATCTCGTCGCGACCGAACTCCAACACAGACAGTTTGCCGTTGTACGACACAACGCAGCCGGTCTCCTCAACATGGAAAAGTGGCTTGAGTGCTTCAGGCAACCACTCCCAGTTGACCTGCGAGGAAACCAAAAACATACTTCACGCTTTCCGAAACATGGGACGTCAGCAAACGAATCCACCCAGATCACTCTTGGAAGTGGCGCACGCAACCAGCCAATAACAACAAAAAAGTGCGCCACTGGAGAAAACGGTCTGGCCGGGATCATTTGCCGACGCCCTGGATAATTCTGTGATTGGATTCTGAATTTGCTCGTATTGGACCACGTCGTCACGGGATTTGACGAACGATCACAACGAAATTTTCTACGAACTTCTATGGTTTGGTCAGTCTTGACATTGATGAGAATCAAATGGTCCGCCGTGGTCGCCACCGCCACCGGTTGGTCTCGTAAGAAGGAGACCTTGTCCAGAGGTTGTCCCGATTCTGTGCGGAAGGTAACCTTTGTGCCGGACTGGATATCACGAATCAAGACTTGGTCCGGTGTGACAAATGTCGTCTCATACCGAGTGTTGGACTGCTGCTTCTTCACCGCACACGTAAAAATGTCCACAGCCCCAAACAACGAACTCTAGAAAAAAAACTTCGTACTTTGCACCCTACTTGTAATTTAAGTCTGAAAAGGATTTTATAACTTTTGTATCAATAGTAAATTTGCGCTCGAAGCAGCACTGCAGAATCGAACTCTTCAGAACCCTGACCGTTTTTCTACGCTTTACTCTACTTGTCTCAATATTCAAAAGACCTCTTGTCTTACCACGGCTAACTTTGTTCCGTCAGAGTTCCACGCCAACGAAGGTACCACGTATAAATTCTCGATCACGATTGGAGCCATCTCAGTCCATATGCCTTTCCGTGGAACATAGCTGAGCACCTTCAACCTATTAAACGCTCCAAAGACCGCGTAGCGGCCATTGGGCGCAGCAACCGCTGCAGTCAAAGCCGGATTACTGCCCGAGTTTTCGTCAGGAAAAACTTCTTGCAGGAGCTTCCCGGCTATATTATAGATGGTGATCGACCCATCAGAGCTCCCTATCAGGATAAACTCCCCGGAGAAGGCAAGACAAGCGATGGATTTGGACGCCACGACGAGCTTCCTAGCCGTATGCACGGGTCCTTCCTTGTCGGCTGCATACGTGTATATGGCTCCGTCGATATGAGCGGACAAAAGAACTGACCCTTGAAAACTGTCCGACAGGGTTATGGTACAACCGGAGCTCGACGAACAAACTCGACCAAGATCATTTTCCCAAGTGGCGCACATTCCCCGTAATACTGGCTGAAAACTGCGCCAGTTGGGAAAGGATCTAGAGGAATCTGCTCGCAGAACTTTCATTTGCATTTCGAGATACAGGGCAGGAAAAAAAATGCATACTTCGAGTAAAGTCCGATAAGTTGGTTGGCGGTTTCAAGAACGGTATCGGATCGCTTGCTGCTTGTTGCGAGCCTAACCTGCGAAGTGTGGACAGCCAACTGAATTTCCAGGAATTTTCTATCATAAGGAAACGTCTGAACCTACAATGCCGTCTTGCAGGCCAAAAACGAGGTTTCCTCTGGGCATCCACGTCACCGCGATGACTGGCGCGCTTTGGACGTACTTGAAGACCACCGCCAGTTCGGACTTGTCACTACGTGAACAATGAAACCTTCTTTGCTCGGATTGAGCGAGTAAAATTCGGACGAAACTCAGCGACTTTACCGGTCTTTTGGAAGGCGATAGACGTATACGACTTGGTCGCTCTGCGCGACAGCGAGTTTTGTGGAGTCAGGCGAGAAGGAAATTCCGGTGACGATGTAGCTGTTCTTCCCGAACTGGAATTTTACGGAAAATTACGTAGGTTTGCGGAATGGAGAGGTGTGATTTCGTATTATAGTACAGTACCTCCTTTTCTACTGGCTTCGTTGGGAAATGCAGGTGATACTCTCCGTTCTCGCCATACAGCCAGATGACGCGGTCGTCGTCACAAAAGGCCACGCGTTGGCTATCAGGAGCGAAGGCGACTGCCTGCACTGGAAATAAGTCTCCCTGAAAGATAGACGAAGTTACTGTACGTCCTGATCTTGTTAAAAAAGTTCGAGATACAGTGATGATCGTACCTGTTTCCCGAACTTGCGGCTTCCCAGTGTCTTTTCGAATTCGATCTTCATTCTCGGACACTTTACGACTCATCTGACGTTGAAAATACTCCGAAACGGAAATCTCCAGCTATAAAGGAAAGGAGCCCAACTTGATGCAGAAGGCTATGAAGAATACTTCTGCAGTAAGGGGGCTTATCGTCAAAAAATTTAACTAAGTTATGCTTCTTCGCCAGTACAGCGCAACCCCAGCCTGTGCCCACCTGGTAGAAATCAATCGAACATGGATCGATTGAGCAGGTGCTGGTCCCGTTTGCCTCGTACGGGCACTGGGATAAGGATCGGGAACAGCGAGCATCAGTTGATCCCATGATTCCCACGGTTCCCACCTTAACCGTCCACGTGAGTGCGTACCAGGAGCCTATATACCTCGTAGTTCAAAAACTTCGTCCTTTTCTGTGGACCCTTTCCGTGAAGTTAGGTTGTCTCCTTTTCCTAGTCCGTCAAAAACACCGGTAAAATTTTCAAGGCCATCGAAGCTTGTGCTTTACTAGCAAAACGCGTAGCGAACTGCAGCAGCCTTGGCTACTTGTGTCTCTTTCAGATCATGAATGATGTATTATCCCGATACCCGAAGAAATCGAACAAAAATCGAACAGAAACCAACCCCGAACCTTCACGTCGCTTTTTAATCTATTCCATTCAATGAATTATCGCTTTCATTGCAACTTTATCGTTCAATGCACCAGGTTCATTGAATGGGAGCTCTTCGAGCTCGACGTTGAATACTTCAGCGAACTTGTCTAGAAACACTGGCACGACACTATTTATGGGTGTGTGCTTCCCCCTTTCTTTCGTCAGGGAAGTAACCCCAAGACCTTGGAGGCCACAGGGAACTATATGGCCGAACCACGTCAAATCTGTATCACAGTTGAGCGCGACACCGTGCGAGGTGATGTATCTACGGATATAAAAAAAGGTCTCCTGATGGTGGGCCGTACGGTGAAAAGGCCATTACAAAGTCAGCGTGTGCCTGTATCACATTGTCCCACGTGGTCAGCCACGAACTTACTTTCTGCAGTTGAGTCCGATCGCAGCAACTTTCCGACTGCCTTCCACCCATATCCCTGTATTCTCTGTGCGTGACGATTCTACACCCAACTCTTGACATGTCTTGATCAGCACTTCTTCGAGCTGGCAGACGTACCATCTCACGGAAGGCTTGTATCGCTGCAGGTTGAGGATAGGATACGCGACCAGTTGACCAGGTCCATGGAACGTAATCAATCCACCACGGTTCGTCCGATGGAAATCCGCGCCTTTGGTTCTAAGGAAGCCTTCGTCAACCTCCGTGAATTCATTCTTGCGGAGGCCAGCCGTGTAAACGGGCTCGTGTTCGACCAAGAAGAGAACATCGGGACTGGGGTGTGAATCGCCGTCGGATTTTCTGCTGTCCAAAGCTTGAAGCTGTGTTTGAACCTGCTGCTCCTGAATCTCTAGCGCCTTGTCGTAGCGTAATCGTCCGAGGTTGCAGTATTGAAGGATCTTCCGCCTAGCAGGGGTGGACATCCTGAGTACCCTGACGCCGAAAAGTGAAATAAAAGAAAATACTTTTCACTTCTGCACCACTGCACACGATCAAACAATCAACAATCAATGACTCCCTGCAGCTTGACGGACGTGACGTCAGCCGGAAGTGCGTCGGCGTCTCGGAGAGCTCTCTCACGGCCCGTACGGGTTACCCAAAGATCCAGACCTTGAAGGCCAGAAAATTCACACGACGATCGTGACTAGTATAACCCAATATTGCTGAGTTTTCTGTTGATTGCTTGGAATTCGCATGTTCTTGTTGAGCCAGAAGCTGCCGCCCAATGAGCACTTCCAGTCGGAGTTTCGACAGACAGGAAAATCAGTGAAACACTAAAACCATTAAACAAAACTGGCCATTTATACGCATGACAAAACACGTGTAACAAAGCATTTTTGTCACAAGTATCACAAATCAGACGGGAGCACCATTCTCCGCAATGAATTTATTAGCTAACAGAAAATTCCACGTCCGCCGGAAGTGCGTTCCGGGCCAGTATACCTTCCCACATTTGCGGCAAATGTAGTAAGTTAAAACCTTCCTGATCTTATGCTCCATCACCGAACTCAGATCTATGATCACACCAGTACTTTTAACTTTGCCATTCGTAAAGTCCACGTCAACGGAAGCTTCGACCAACTCTTTGAAACACGCCGCGAACTCTTCTTCTGTTGTTAAATCTGCCCATCCTCTTGTAGCTCTTTTCTCTTCGGCTGCCTCACCCTTTCTGTTCACCTTGTCCCTTTTTTCACGCTCATACTGACCATTTAGAAGAAACTCGATCTGGTCTTTGTCCGCATGGATGAAACTGTCTCCGTTACAAGCCTGTAAAGTCACTGTCAAAATTTCATCCCAGTGAACAAAAAATTCGTCGAAATCTTACCGAGCATCTTGTCAACACCCATTCTTTCGACACAATTATGTTGAACATTTTCAGGACATATTCAAGCTGTCGGACTGATTTCGCGCTGTTCGATACCGAGAAACAGCAGCCATGAGGAAGTTGTTTTCTTGCGGTCTTCCAGCGTGTCGGGTTCGTTAGGAATATTCTACCTTCGTTGGCGGCCATGTCGTAGATCTTCTGGTCACCAGCAAAAGCTTTATCCATGAGCTCCGTATCAGCACCCACATTCCTCAATCGACGGACCAGTCCTTTGAGGTGCGCGTCACAGACGAGCTTGATCTAGAAAAGCAAAACAATTCCGAATTTGAAATCAAATTACACGGTTCACTAAGAACGACATGACCACGTGGTCAGTCACCCGTCAAGCGACAACAACAACCATGTGACCGTAAATCAGATTCGGACTGAAGCAACAGGCTGTTCTGGCTACCATTGATTGGTTTGATTAACTGCCAACTTACCCCAGATGGGTTGATTGGCTCGTCTTGATTTATCAACGGAAACGCAGCCAGCTCAGTTTCCAGTATTTCTTCATCAACCGACGAATGGTCCACGGGAAAATAGATATTCTTCTCCTCACACCTCATCTCTAGAGCATCGTACAGCTCGATCAAGCAGAACGCGTCCAGGGCGGCGTAGGCAATCTGGCTCTCGCGTAGCGGACGTCTTTCCCACGCAGATAACTGCTCGCGCTTGTCCAGCGGCGCACCCAGAAACATCTCCACTAAACTGGACAGCTTCAGCCTGAACTTTCTCTCCTTACCTTGCTCACAGAAGAGCTCTCGATGTCTGCTCAGCCTGGAACAGATAACTCGGAGATCGAACAACTTCGGGCACTCAGCAAACGAAACTTGTTTGAAGACGCTGATGTCGTTTTTCAACCGGTCAAAATCATGCTGCACGGAAAACCCCAGCTTCCTGATTTCTGGCGAGAACAGCACGTCGAGGACGTCTTTCCAGTCTTTGTCGGTCAAGGTCTCTCGAAGGCGAACGAAATCCAGAAGAAAACATTGCCTTCTTGTGGCGATTTGAAGAATGCAAATTCTTTGGAGAGTATTCGACTGTCCGATCAATTCCGGATGCCATTCTCCGTCAATTCCAATGACGTCCACCGCCCTCAGCACAGCCATACATTCTCGGAAGGCTACTCGACAGTCAATAACGTGGATAGAATTTCGTGGGAGTTTCAGGGCGTAGAACCACGGAAGGTGATCGTAATCGACTGCGGTCTCCGATTTCCGAGAGAGTTCTGCCAGCTTTCGTCCTCGCCATTCTTCCATGTTCCATTCTGCCAGAGCTTCACCTAAAGCTGACAGATGGTTAAGGTTTTCCAGTTCATCCAGCAAGAAAGAGCGAAGCTCGTTGGGGTACCGTCCTACCAGATCGTGGAGAGTCAGTTCTTTCCAGGCTTCGTGTCCCATCGATCCTTCCACGAACCGCTTGAGATTCAGAGCGCGAATGGCCTTCTTTGCCGCCTCAATGTTGTCTCCGCTCTTGTACATCCTTCTGGGCCTCAGATTATCAGATATCGCTGGAAAGAAATGGTAGTTTGTCGGTAGTGCTGGAAAAGATACGGTATATCGATTTCGTATCGAAATATATAGAATCTTTGCGATAAAATATGCGGCAGATATCGTATCGAAAATATCGATATGAAGCTCGTATCGAATAACGCAATAAAATATTCGGCGATATTGTATCGCGCCATATTGATATATTATCGATATATCGGTATTTTACTGAATGGCAAACTCGCCAGTAATATCTCGTTTACGGAAGACCATGGTTGATTTCAAAGACTTGATTTTGGCATGGTGTACCGAGCACACTCCGCCCATTCGGTTCTGGTACTAATTCTGTCCAGGTTTCCATGTGTTTGAAGTTTAGTCTTGGTGTCTCCATGTGTCTTGGTGTAGTATGCATCCGACGCTTTCGGTCTTACTGATACTTTATGTGTAATTCGACTTCTCGAGTTTTTGGGCTTGAACCAGTGGAATTCCGAAAAACTAAAATTCCAGAAATATCGATATATCGCTGCGATATGATAGGATATATCGAAGATACGGTATCGGATAAACATCGTATCGAAATATCGATATCGAATGAATATCGAAGACCGCAATAAAATATCCGCAGATATTGTAGCGAAACATATCGTATCGATTTTTATCGTATTTTTGCCAGCGCTACTTGTCGGAGAAAATTATTCCAGAAGAAACGTATAAACGTGAACACTGAAACCAGCGGCGGACGGATGATTCAGACAGTGATTCACCGAAATCACAGAACAGCTTCCCCAACACCAGGTACAGCCCAATAGAGCCATGCAGCAGCACGCAACATCCGTTCTGCAACTGCTCTGCATCCAGTTCTTCCAAACTGCAACTGCACTGCACTGCATTTATTGTGACCGAGGGAAACTGCAACTGCACTGCATCCATGAACGTCTAGCTGCATTTTACTGCATTAATACTGCATAAATTATTATGGATAATTATTTATTCTTCGAGATGGTTCCACCGAATAATTATCAGATCACTCAGAGTTTCAGGCAGCATACTAGTTCGCTTACTGCTGACAGCATCACCGGTATGGCTAAAAAGTCGTTCAGAAGGGGTACTAGAAGCAGGCACAGCAAGGATGCGCTTAGCGTCTAAGGACAAAAAGGAATCAGAGCCCTGCAGCAGTAGCGAAAACCCGTGCTGCATCTGCACTGCATCCGCATTTTTTCATCCTTTCGGCGACTGCAACTGCACTGCAATGCAGTAAAATGCAGTGCAGTGCAGAACGTACGGCATGTTGCACGGCTCTACAGCCCAAGTCAAAAACTGCAGTCAATCAAGCAAGCTTTTCCCAATCTCGAAAAATCGGTTCCGATGCCGTTCGGGAACTGGGTCTCTTGACTAGTGGAGACAGAATTTCTGCACCCGTGACCAAGTTACCCGTTCCAGCGGTCCGTGGCAGGTCGCACGAGACAACTGCGCAATTTTCGATATTAGGCTGTCCTAATTATCCGTCCACCGCTGATTGTAAACGAAGTTTCAGGGCGAGCTTTGGTGAAACCGAAATTCGCGGGGCGGCAACCCTGTCGGGTTTTAGGGCCCGGAAGCAGTGGACTGTGATTAGTGCTGTTGGTATATATGAATATTATATTAAATTAGAACTCATTACACGCTTTTGGCATCCACTATCTCATATTAACATTCATCAGATGCCTCGAACGAGGCTGGACATTTGATAGTATTAAATTAGATGGAAACCAGAGCCGAATATATTGTATTAAAATCAACACGCAGGGCACACCATGTTAAAATTATCAATATCCGATTTCGGCTTCGGTTGATTAAAATAAGATTTGGTTTGCGCCAAGCGAAACCGTGCGACTGTGCACAGCGCGCTGTTGGGTTGGACCATAACACGTCACACTCCTGCGCATCACCGTATTTTGATCAGCGTTCAGGACGATAAATTGATTGTCAACCTCGTTTGATTGGATACCGCAGGTTCGTGAGTCCGGCGATCCACCTGCATACTCGCAACGCTCATTGCTGAGGGCGATGCTGTCTGCTTTTTCAGGCTCTGTTTTGCGCTTTCGAACGCTCTCTGTGTCGGATTTCTCGAATTTCTAGCTATATGTTGCTGGATCTGAAGACGATCTGGTGAAAGTATGTAAAGAGGAAGGTTCCCTGGCTTCGGTGACGCCAAAGCGATCTTGGGACTGAGGAGGAAAGTCACCTCGCTCTGTTCGCACACGGATCAGAAATATTATGATATATTATAATAAGCACCCGACGAAACAAGTTGATATGTTAACACCACATGAGACGCTCTGAGGTCCGAATGCAGTGCTATAGCCTTATCTCCCACTTTTGTGACCTAATTCCGCTTCTTCTCAATCGCATTCCATTCACAAGCTTATCTCCACTAATGTTGTACTTTGCCCTTCACTGGGCAAAGTTCAGCAGAGGGGTTCAAACCCAAACTTACGAACAAAACCAGCTCCGCAACTAATGATGAGCATTACAAGCTGACGGCTCGTGTAATGTAAAATGTAATGTAAAACAGTGTAATTACAAAAAGTGTAATTACATTTTACACTTGTTTACATTTTACAACCCCGAAAGAACGGAACCTGTAAACCAAGTGTAAACTATCAAATGACCCCTCCAAGTTAGCTAAATCAAAGCCGCTACAGATGTGGAAAGAAACGTAATCTCTCGTATACAGTAAACCTATTAACACTATCTTCAATCTTCACTGGTTCAAACAACTACTTGACAACAAATAAATCTGCTAAGGTGAAAAACTTTCCGGTCAGAGACACGTCATCTTCGAGCTCCTCACTGCTTGGCATGTCATTGTCGTCTTGACCGAACAAATCATCAAGGATTGCCATTTGACTTTCCAGCTCCATTAGATCGGTTTCACCGCCACCTGGAAAAGTAATATTCTAAAGTACCGATGTCAAAATAGTAATGTCGAAGTAAATTGAATAGAATCCCTATGTCGACCACATAGAAGTCCAGTTACGTTTTGTGTCTTGCTGTTCATCGGTCTCCTCGTCGCTCTCCTCGCTTTCAGACATCGTGTATGCAAACAGAGGTTCGTAGTCAAGCTCAAAGTACGCTAGTGTCAGATTAGATTGAACGGAGTAAGAATGATAAGGCCGAAAGCAGCTGCGTATATTTCGTACTGCGGCAGTGTAAACCAGACTGTGTCATCATGTCCACTGATGTAAAGCTTCTCTCAGATCGACAATCACTCAATCAATGGTTTCCCTCAACCCGTGTTCAATTAACACGGCTTTTAATCAGTTAATGGCGATTTGAACGGATATTTCGGTTTTATACTCGCGTGTAATTCCAAGTGTAATTACACTTTTACAGTTGTATTTTACACTACAACTTTCCGAAGATTGTAATGTAATGTAAAAGTGTAAATGTAATGTAAAATGTAATGTAATGTAAAGTGTAATGCTCATCATTATCCGCAACGACAGCTCGTGCCCAAAAATCCCATGTTAGACCACCTGAAGTGGTTTGACATGGGATAACATGGGGTAAGTCTAATGCAAGGTTTATTAGTAAGCTCTGCAAGCATTACGTAATAGCCTCACACTGTATCGGCGGCAAGAATATGTAGCGTAATCTTTGTGCTGTGTTGCAGTGTTGGACGTATGAAAACTAAACCGAAAATATCTTGTGTAATGGATCGAGCTGAACGCTTCAGCATGACAAGTTCGGTTTTGCAGAGCAAAGCAGATACTGCAGAGGTACGAGGATCAGAGCCTTAATTTTTCAACCGGAATACTTTGCTAACTTAAACGCTGCAGGCGGCGCGGCCATGTGTCTGATTCTGCTGAACATTTATTACCGCCATATGGCGACCGACCAAGAGTTAGCAAAGTTTTCGCCGTCCCGACTTTCGATAGAAATGACGGCAGGTATCAACGTGCACCTACCACACAAGCAATTTATTTCTACTGTTGATGTCAAATGCGATGCCACATGCGATGACAATATGTTTTCGCTCGAAAGTTGGCAAAGTTTTCGCCGTTCTGACTTTGAATAGAAACCAACCGTACAGTCTTGAGCACGCTGTGTAACGCCTGCGCGATTTCTGCTCGTTGGGTCATATATGTGGCTATCTAGATCAGCTGATTCTGAGCTGCATTACGCCTTCTGCAGAAAGCGTGCTCCTTAATATCGCCAGCCATCTTCAAACGTTCTTGCTTCCTGAATTATATCCGCCTCAATCTGTCACCTATTTCCGTTTCAAGATACTTCAGACTGAAGCAAAGCGTTGGGACAGATTTGAAAATTAATTTGACAATTTTTAGTTGGAAGACTATCGAGAAAAATGTCAGACAAGTACTCGCCAGTTCGGCAAGCTAGAAAAGTTAGGCTCTGATCCTCGTACTCATTACGATAAAAGTTATGGTATTAGTGCTAAACGAACGCAAATTTCTCTGTCCAAGAGGCTTGAGTTACGCAATCAAATCCGCGTCCGTTTGTTATTGGCAAGCACTTTAGGAAGTCCAATGGCATAATTTACATGCAGAGAATCGCATTTATAGAGCTAAAAAGGTACACGTCATTTTTCGCATTATTCCCATTATTAATAATCGCTGTTTCGGGACTAAAGACTAATCTTTTTCCGGTGAAAGAAACGCGTTTCCCTGAGACTGCAAGCGAATACCGGGGAAATCTTATTAGCAACTTGTACACAGAGCGCTCCATCGACGTCTACTCGCTCATGGAGATCTTTGCCGTTACCCCCGTCACTTCCGCAACAGGCGAACGTTTCTTCTCAAAGTTGAGGAGTGAGAAGAATTACTTTCGTTCACGTACGGGCAACGATCGCCTCAACGGACTCACCCTTACCAATTTCCATAAAGAGTACCGAATCGACCACAAACAAGTCGCACAAAGGTATCTCGAGCGACCACTCGGGGACTTGCCGCTGACTACGGAGCCAATACGCGAAGTTAACCTCGCGAACATGGAGGATGCGGATGAGATCGATCAACAAGGCCTGGATCCAGAATTTCATGCGTTGGATGCGGACGAGTAATATCAAGATGTGCAATGCTTTCACTGATAAGCACGCTTTCATTATGGAAACAGCTCTTAAAAAATATCTACAGAATGGTATCGTTTCGGATTTCCATATTATGTCCGATGATCACATAAGATTATTCCCCGTCCCTCTAATATCCAGACACATCAAATTCACAAGTCGATTAAAACATGATTTCCAGAACAAGAAGTTGTTATTCGAATTCTCGTTATGGTATTGCGGGCAAACCAGGACTGAATAGAAACATCGTGAAACTCCGAGGAAACCTGCCAGAATCTTCCGAACTTGCATCTCGCTTGCGCTTACAGTTTTCGGCTAGTTCACTTTCAAATGTTGTTACAGCTACGTGCAAGAAAAAGACTGGTTTAGGTGTTGCCATTCGCGAACAAAGCTGACCTTGCGTTCAGTGTGGCTTTGTTCACATCAAGCGGCTTTACTCTCTCGTTCAGTAACGACTACCTACATTCTCGAGGTTACGTTATGAGTGGGCGAGCGAGCACCGTGAACGTATAGTAAGACGAATTTCACGCTTCACCAGTCGACAAAATTTAGCCGGTCATTAAAGTGTAGTTAACCGTCAGATCGGCTCGATTCTTTTTTCCACACCTCAGGAACCATGTAATATCGACCTGCATCAAGACACCCGGAAAAATTTATGTTTTCTTCCCATTGGTCGGAAAAATGATGATGTATTTCCAGCTTACCTCTTCTGCACAAGAATTCAATCCTGCGAACTTATGCACACAGGCACATTGCGAGAAGAGCGGCGAGACAGGAATAGTGTGGTGAAACTGGAAAATTCAGTACAAAGACACCAAGCTGTGGTAGCCGCTTCCCAAAGCATGAAGGAGCTGGGAATGCGCCAGCTGATGGATTCGACACAATGACTTCGCACTGACAAATACATTCCATTCACCCTCTCGCTACGCAGTACAATGTATTCGTTACCTCCTTCTTCCTGGACTTTGGACCTTGTCAAAGCCTACCGCCATTCTTCTCATTTTAGTCACAAATACCGCTCCCTGTGGCCAGCACGATACGAGCACGTTGTCTGCTCGCGCGCTGTGAGGCTGGCTGACATTGGTCTCCGCAGATGGTGGGCTTTCCATCCCGCCGACGCGGTACACTACTACACTATAGAAGCCTATACCGTACGTACGTCTCCATCGCAAGGGTCTTCAAACACAAGCTGTACAGCAAATCCCCCACCGCAGTAACGGTTACAGCCCGGAGAACCCAGTGGAGTGGTCTAGTAATTACGAGACCTTAGTCCGGGCTTAAGACGGTATCATTACGCTGCGAGCATTGGGTAATAATACCGCGGAGCGGCAGGTGGCGCTGCTGCGCTCCGCTTCCCGGCTTCCGGTCCGTAAAAGCCCCGTCGCCCAGCATACTCAGCACGAACCTGTACTGGTCTTAACGTTAGACGAAATTTTTCGCTGGGCTTAATAATCCGCTTGTCGCTAGCCCGGGGTCTTCGGTTCAAAAACCTTAAAATTACTAACTTTTCGGATCAAAATATAACTTGCGGTCAACAAAGCAGCTGATTTTTGTTTTGATCTTTACCTTTGTATTTCGCAGTTTGCAGGTAACCATGAATGGACATTGTCCGAAGCGTATTCGTTTCTCTGCCGAAAGCCCCATCAACAATACTGAAGATGAAGGGGTACAGGACATCGACATGAAAATGTCGTGGCCATCTATCAAGTACGAATCGGACTTCGAGGAATGCGAAAGAAGTGACTCTGGACTTCCGGTCGATAATTCCTGGAATAACGCCAAAGACGCGAAAGTTCCTCCTGTCGAACTCAAGGAACCTTCCAAGCTCGAACAAAAAGAATTAGAGGAGTGTGGGCGCGAAGAGATACAAAGCATCCCGAAAGACTTTGAATTCCGTCTTCAGGACATTTTGAATATTCTCCTGCAGGTTTGTCCAAATCAGCTTCCGCCGCAAAACATTATTTCGTGCGATGAGTGGTCGATGGCACAGCGGTCCTTGTTTCCGTCTTAGGAATTCATAACGTGTCAAGAGATCTGCATCTGCAAAATAAGCCAAAAGAGAGCGCGAGGACCGATCAAAGAGTATCTTTGTCTTTTGAAAACGCCTTCTCATAAATTTGCGAAAGATCACATTTCTTTTGGGCATTTTAGGATACTCGGACACAGATGGCATGGAGTAAGTACCGGCTCTCTTGTTTGAGCACCGATAGGAGTAGAGACTCGTATAGATTTTGTTGCAAGTTTCTTTTTGCAGGGAAAGCTTTTCCTCCTCTGTAAGCATCATTCCTTACGAGCTTACCCGGAATACCTGCAACCCTGCCAAGTAAACTGCGAGCTACGAAAGCAATACGCTAGATACCTGAAAGCTCATCAGAAATTACCTCCTGGGAAGGAAAAGTGGTGGGTTGATAAAAGCGTTGTCCGTTCATAAAAACGGGAGTTCTAAGACAGACTTGATAAGATTGTTTTCCCAAGTGGCGCACACTTCAGCCGAAAACACGCAAGGCGTGCGCCACCTGAAAAAGCATTCTTTTCGACGGTTTCCCATATGGCACATGTTTTCGGCCATCAGCATTGGAAGCATGTGCCACTTGAAAGAATGGTCTTGTCGAGTTGTTTGCTGAACCTTCAAAGGTTCTATGTTGATCACGTTTGATTTCAGGACCAAAGATAGTGAAAGTGTGATCAGGAATTTCCTTTGTCCTTCCCTGGATGCGGAACAGACCCGGATACAAGAAGAAATTTCCATGTATTTGACCACTGTGGATTGGGTGACGCAGAGTCAGCACGGGAAAATCAGACTGACCAAAAACGACGTCGACGTTCATGAAGTCGGGCTGTGTCCCGGTCCCGTGCTCGTCACCAAAGAACAAGAGTTCTACGAGGTAGAACGAATCATCGGCGCGAAGCTGCACGATGGAGAAACTCTGTTTTTCGTCAAATGGCGAGGCTGTAAGTCGTCTTTACCCTTTAGCAAGACCGTTTTCCCACATGACTGTTCTTTTGTAGATCCTGATACCGACAGCACTTGGGAACCTCGATCTTCGCTGCAGATGTCTTGGGACGTCACAGACCAGTTTCAGCACAAATATGGGTTTGTTTCGCCGTTTCGATATTTGTAATTCTTTGGGCTAGGTATTCTGTCTTTGCAGGAAGCCAAATGCGACGCGACCTTCCGTGTTCTCAACCGAAGGACTTAGGATTGAAAAGCTTCAACAGCGTGCTACCAGACGCAAATTGTGATATTGTTTGCGTACTGTTAATGATATTGTTTTTCTTTTATGTAGTTTGTCTTGCCAAACTTCTTGTTATCTTTGAACTCCATGCTGTTTCTTGTTTGATCTTACCTTGTCGTCATGATTTTGATAATGTTTTCCTCTGTTGTTGCTCAATTGTTTCATCTTTCGATCGTCGCGTGCTAACTTAATTAACTTCTGTTGGCATTTGTACATTTCTGTGTCTCTTCAAGGGTAAATGAAATTAGTGGGACGTGCTAGAAATGCCGGAAGATTTTGCGGTAGGCCGGTAGTATTGGGAATTTTCAATCTCGATGAGCGACCGTAAGCGTAACATACGGAAAAAGCAAACATTTGGAGATTGAAACGCGGTTATCGAGACTCGTCCGTGTTCGCGGACTGGAGCTACCATGGTACAGCGAAATTTTGGTGTCGCCTCTGGCGCCCGCGGGACAGTATAAAATCGCACCTAGGAGGTTGGGCACGGCCTTGATGAGTTATTTTCGACCTTTCCTCCGAATTTGAAACTGCAGCACAATTATTTTTCCTTCCGAATTTCCTATCTTTGCAGGTTCCGGTTTGTGAAGCTCCGTCACAGGCAAGACTGAACCGAAACCGTATGATGGACATCGGATACTGATGTTGGAAGAAGAAGCTGGCAGCTGTGACCCGACAATGGGACTGGGTGTTGTCGCCAGAACTTTCGCCTATCTGTATCTGTGCTACTTTGGTGCCGCTGTGGCTCATCACTTTTATGGATTCGATGACAGGGATATTAGTTACCGTACGAGTGTGCCAAAGAGGTTAAATGACGGAACACTCAAGCCAGAAGATTTGGATGAACGCGGCCGACCGCCACCAGAGCCGGGCGCGGACGTGAAAGTGGTGAAGAATTTCTTCAGAACTCTGTTTTCTCGCCCGGAGGGCCCCATCATGCCTTGGATCAGAGGCGAACGAGCTTGGGCCGATTTCCCGGATAATTATGAGGAACCGCAGGAAAATTACTTGAGAGCGCATCCTGACTTTGTCCCAAAGAAATGAAAATAGTTGCTGTTTCATTGTTGTGTTCCACTGCTTCTGGCGATCATATCCCTGGCAGATGCTTTGCCGTGGTTGTTTTCCTTGCTAGAGTTTAAATTTTATCTGTTGCAAAGTTATGAACGGACATCGCGAGGGCGTTGTCACGAACGAGGGACAGCTGTTTTAGTAAAACTATTCGAATAAAAGTTTTGTGGGTTGATTACACTTGACGTTGACTGACTACGCAGCAGGCAGCCCCTAAGCAAGGATTTTCTCCCTGGGTTTCCATCCTTGTTTGACCTTTTCCGTCTCATGCCCCTGGGTTCGACGAAGGGCGTCGGAGGCCCGCCCAGTGCCCTCCTGCTCGTGGTCGAAAAGAATTCTGATGCTGTTTTTCTGCAACTTCTTTCGTGCTGATGCTCACCGTCATTCTCGATCTCCGTCTCCTTTCCATTTCTTTCTGTTATTGTCAGATCTTTGCTGGATCCTTATCTTCACAATGGCTAGTCGGAAGATCAAGGGAGCGGCCGGAGGAAAGAAGAGGGCTCAACGCGCGACCAGCAATGTCTTCGCCATGTTTGATCAAGCGCAGATCCAAGAATTCAAAGAAGCTTTCAACATGATTGATCAGAATCGGGATGGCTTTGTCGACAAGGAGGACCTTCATGATATGCTGGCTTCGATGGGTAAGTGAAAATTCGCGGGGGATTCTTGAATTTCTGGTGGAACCTCGTGCAGTGCTTTGTTGCATGTTTCTTATGGCTGTTACGACTTGCGAGAAGTGTTTGCATGTAGCTGATGCACTCGGTTGCGCATGCGGAGCTGAGTAACGTTGTTTTGGGTCGCGCATATCGTTGCGGAAGTGCATCGCGCACCTGCATACAAATTTTCGTATAGGCGCCGTTCCACAGCGATGATGCATGGGAAATGAGTTACAGTAAATGACTCATTCAGTTCATGGCTGCTATCTGAAACGAGCGTTTTTTTATTTACCTTCCACTCTGACTGCCATTGTTCATTCTTTGTGTTTTTACAGGTAAGAATCCCACGGAAGAATACTTGGACAAGATGATTGGGCAAGCGCCAGGTCCCATCAACTTCACCATGTTTCTGACGTTGTTTGGCGAGCGTCTACAAGGAACTGACCCAGAAGATGTCATCAAGAACGCTTTTGGCTGTTTTGACGAAGACGGCACAGGTATGAATAACTCGATATCTGACCCGATTACACATCACACATTGGCTATTTTAACCGTAGGTCGGATCAATGAGGAAAGATTAAGAGAACTGCTGATGACGATGGGTGATCGCTTCACCGAAGAGCAGGTTGACGAAATGTTCAGAGAGGCACCCATAAGAGATGGCCTCTTTGACTATCAAGAGTTCACCAGGATCATCAAGCATGGGGCCAAACAAGCGGAAGAAGACCCCAATCGGATTTAGGGAAGAATATCAAAAAGAAATCTCCCGCACTGAAGCTCATAGCAGCTTTTTACCCTTCCCATTCGACATGGAAACTGGTAAATCCCTATCGAACATTCGATTCTCCCACTTCGTAAAAGAAGCCCTTAACCGTTTGCGAGGGCGCGCCTTCCTTTAGTTTACATACCGTGTTTTTTATCCGTTTATTACTTTATGTGACTTTTTGTGTAATGTGCAATAGAGTTGCTTCGCTTCGAAGCTGATGATTGCCATTCCCAAGTCCGAACAGGCAATAAGCTTCCACATAATTCCGAGTGATTAACTTTGGCCTTCTACACGTTTTTGTACCACCGCGGAAACAAATTACATACGATATAAAGTTAATTCTGTAAATTAGTGGATATCATAATCGGGAAAAATGTCGTTTCACAAACACCAAATTACAGTTTAAATTCCACTGCACAAAAATAAGTGGAATATCCGAACAGCTAGCTTACAGAGTTCGTCTGAACTTTTCCAGGAATAACGGAAGAAAACGTCTTGGTGGAAAAGTCAAAAACTCTAACTATTCTTTGTCCTTCGCCGTTTTCAGGCTGTCTTTGTAGTACTTTCCCTTTCTTCTCGACAATGAATGTAGAAAGGAGGTTCTCGTACGAAGTTTTCAGGAGAGGCACCAAATCAGGATTCAAAGACTACGAGAAAAAAACGTGAAGAATTAGGAAACCCGAAATGAACGGCAAAGTCGAAAATTAACTCGCAGCTCGATAAAAAAAACTCGGCAGGATCGTTCCTTCAACTGGCGCGAGCTTCCAGCCAACACCACATGAAACATGCGCCACTTAAGACGTCAATGTTGCCGAGTGCTCTTCCGAGGTCCCGGTTCACGGAATCTCAATGTACTTACAAAGACTTTACTCAGCGCTTTGGTCATTATCAAACTGCGGCGTTTCAACTGGAACTTGCGCAACATTTGTGTTCGCCGCAACACCAACTGAAAATAAAAATATTACTATTATCGTCAAGAATCTTTCTTGACGATAATCTACCTAATGATCTGCCTGTATACAGGTTATCCATTCAAGTTGGAACGCTTTTGGACTTGAGTAAAAACATTGAGTACTAGTGCTTTCTTCGATAACTGGTTCCCAGATACGTCTAACTATCAAAAACATTGTGTAAAAATCTTGTCGAGGTGTCGTGCTCCAGAGGAGCCCAGCGCTGAAGACGTGGACTAGGTGGAAATCAAAAAGTTTTCGCAAAACCAACATGCATTGCACCTTAGGCTGGTTTATTCTCGTGCGAAACGTATCAGAACAATGTCGCTGATGCTGTTCTGTTGGCAAAAACCTTCTAAGTATATTAAAAAAAAATATCGCTCACAAGTTCGTGCACATGGTTGGATCTGTGAGCAACAATATTGTTGCTAACTCAGGGGGTAAGCAAAATTTTCGGCGTATGTTTTGAATTATTTTTCTCCGTTCCCAGCATATCATAGCCCTCTGTTTGTTCTTTAATAATCAGTCCAAACGCACTTCTTTCATAAAACAATTTTGTGAGGAATCATAGTAGTTTTGCGCTCCAGATGTATAGATAATTTAACTGAGGTTCTCACTTTTTTGCCCGTAAAACGCATGGTTTTCAGTAGCACACACCAACCAAACGGTCAATGTTTTGTTGAGAAGACCTTCACAAAAAGACAAAAACATGCTCTATCGAATGAGTTGAAGTTGGGAAATGTACAGCTAGAAGCGACTTTATTACACATTTTCAAAATCGCTCCAACTTATAGGGATCCCCTCTACACCAATCTGCAGATCCGCAGATAGGGTTTCATTATGCAAATGGTTGTAAACAGAGCAAAACTTACGTTCTGGACTTTGTTCTCGCGCGCTTTGCGGAACTTCTTCGTTTCCTCCTCGCTCCTCTGGCATCGTCTCGTCGGTGGTGGTTGGTTCCACCACAGAAGTCTCTGTTGCACTTGCTTCAGTTGTGTCAGTTGGGACTCGATCAAGGATGGTGACTGTGCCGGAGGCTGAAGCAGCGGCATTTACTTCACCGTCCACACTCGTACTCGGTGCAGTATCGGTACTTGCAGCCTTCTTAATTTCAGCTAATTTTTCAGTCAGGCTTTTCTCACGTACCGGGTACGTCAGCAGGGCAACCTTGGGCTTTTGCTGCTGTTGCTGAAGCAAAACCTAGAATAATATCCCACTTTTGGATTGCTCCACTCATTTTACCATTTTTCCAAACTTTTTTCCGACGATTATACTACGAGGTCTCTGACGATCGTCGTCAATTTTCTACAGTTTTATTCTGTTCTGCAAAGTTGATTTACCGACGATCGGAGCTCGGCAAATGAGCCCGATCAGATAATCCCAAACGTTTGTTTCAAGTGACGCACGTTTCCACTCATGCTGGCTGAACGCGTGCGCCGCTTGGAAATTAATCTGCTCGCATGTGCGTGCCAAGCTCCGAAATGTTTCGACCGTACACTTGGGCATAATTTGTCGCTCGAAGGTCTATGGATTTTTACGAGAATATTGACAGGTTTCTGGTCGTTACCTTCTGAGATTTGACGGTGGAAGTGATGATTTTCGGAGCGATAGTTTTCGGCTTTATATGCATCGCGGCCTGTCTCGCTTTCTGGTCGGCCACAGTACCGAAGAATGCGCCGATCAGCTCAGCGACGTCTGTATCGTCGTCTACTTCTAGCCGAACAGGAACAAAGTCCCCAGGGGCACTGGAGATCTGCGACTTGGTCAAGGACTGGATAGCCGCGCGAAGACGCGCTACCGCCTCAGCTTTCGGCGGCTTTAAGGGCTTCCTCAGTGCACTGCCGCCCTTCGCTACCACTTTCTGCTTCTGGAAACATCGGTACATCGAACCACTTCACTACAAATTTCGATACAAGCATGTCCTACCTGCTCCATGACGGTGTACCAAGCCCGAGCATCTTTGATAATCTCGAGATGACCGATGCCACTTTCCGGTTCCCAACTGTCGTGTTCCCTGCAGAGTTCACAAACGAAGATTAGCCATCAACTTAAATAAAGACACAGAAAAATGGTCTTACGGTCCGTAGCCTTCCCAGCGAATAAGGAATTCCAAGTTGGGTGGTTTTCCTCGGATCTGCAAGACTTGGCTGATGACATACTCTTCGTCCGCTTCGCCTGCGTCTTCAGCTTCAGCTTCCTCTTCCTCCTCCACTCGTGCCTTCTTCTTCGGTCGACCTCTCTTTTTACCTGAAGCAGTTGTGGATCCTCCAGAACCAGCGGCTGAACCTGTTGGAAAAACCACATCTCGGTAAGCGGGACTGAGGCAAACAAATTCGACTAGATCGTTCGCCCAAGTGACGCACATTTTCAGCTAATAACATCAAACACTTGCGCCACTTGAAAAAAACATCTGGACAAAGTCTTTACTCCAAGTGGCGCACGCCTCCAGCCAATGACACCGTACACGTGTGTCACTTGGTACAACAATCCTGTCGAGACTGTTTGCCGGGCAAGTCACAAAAAATCGGCAAGCGAAAAAACCCGAAGTAAATCCCTACAGACTGTCGAATATTTTTTCCGCTTGTGTTGGCATAGGAGCATTAAATACGAGACTTGCCTAAGGAAGCGTCGCTGGGTGGATTTTTCGGCCGACCACGTTTTCGGCCGCCATTCAAGTAAGCAATCACCACGTCCATGTGTTGCACGTGCGCTTCTTGCTCCCATGTAGCTTCGCTCCTGTGAACCAACCTCAGACTTACTCGACCCCAAAGCAGCTACAGAGGGAGATAACTTACTCTGGTTTGCCCACCCATTTTATCAGAAACTCGCGGTAGGGCGCCTTCATCCCATTGTTGCCCAGAACAGCTTCAGCAACTGGCGTGTCCGGAACATCTCCTGGATCCATTCTCGAAGCTGTCTTCTGGAAGAATACGTAGGATGCAAAGCACAAGGACAGTAGCGGTTTAGCAAAAGTCCGCCGGATTTATGGAGATGTCGAGGAATCAAGTCCAAGGAGAATCAACATGGCCGAAAGAATCGAAAAAACTTCCAAAAACAATCGCGAAAACTGCCTCACTCGAAAACTTTCACCCCAGGGGCGATTTTGACCGGACCAGCGGACCATGAGTCGGCTAGGGCCGGAAATGGTGGAAAACGACCACCCTAAATGGCTGATATACAAGAGGTGGAAATTCCCATCCTGGAAGAACAGGGTGGGAACGGCAGGATGGAAAAGCTGGGAGCAAGTGAAAGGGTGGGATTACCGGTATTCCGTGACATCAAACCCGGCAATCACGAGTTTTGAAAGTTTCTGATGTATGTTTCAAGGGTTCCCAGTTAAATACCTCATTTGTAATCCTATAGAGTAGTATTCCTCCAAATCTCGGCCATACACCGTCAGCTCGTACAATCTCGACATGCCACGCGGAGAACTCCATCACATCAGTGCATCGAAACTGATAAAAGACATCAGTCCGACGGTTGCACTTACCGGGATTACCTAGGGCGGTGCTGCAATGGGTAAAATGCATACCGGTTCAAAAATTCTATTAGCAGTTGTATCGACAAGGCCACAGTATGCCTCTGTGTCTTACTAATAGATAAACTATTCAAAATGTTAGCCGGTGGTCTGTATTTTGAACACAGTACAGTAACCCACGGCGATTCAAAGATACTGAATCCTTTCTAAATTTTCGCTGCTCCGATTACGCAAGGACAGTTGCAGTATTTCCGTAGTCATATTTTCGTTCAGGAGCAGTTATCAGACGAGGTTCATTGCAGGACGATACGCACCATCGCAACCAAGTAGATCTAGGTATCACCGCTTCGTGACTCGACACCGACCGCGGCTTTCATTTACTGATCGCATCAGAAGCTTCGCTTTAGTACTGGCGCGACGTCGGGTCACTCTGTCCACAAGATCGACATTAGCATAAAACCGTCGTACTGTCTTACATTCTTTTGGCTGGCGATTCGTGGTCAATTTTCGGGTTTGGTTGGTCTAGCAAACCACCAGGCGCAAATGCGGGAAAAGTTAAATGTAGTGCTTTTCTGCTCCTGCGGCTGGTAGTGTTGTCTGTGCTTTTTGTGGTAGATCAGTTCGTCGTGCAGCGGATTGTACTGCCTGGTCAAACAGTTCACTATACAATCAGTGATGACTCGGGACTGGCTTACCGTGTCAAGCATCCATTGTTCGATCTCGTTTTTGTTAAGTGTATTTGAGAAATCCGCTTTGATATCCGCCGGTGCTGCGGCCCATCGAAGTTTTTGATTTGTTCGTCTAGAACAGATCGTGACTTCACTTGAGTGACCCAACAAAATTGAACAAAACAGTGACACACCGCTAATCTTGAAAGGTTCGGTTCCATAAGGAGAGTTACGATTTTTCTACAGTCGCGCTTGAGAGATACATCGAGTTACGGCACAAAGATTACTGCACTCCAATAAAATTTCCTACAATCGTCTGGCTTTACAAAATGCTCTTGGTTCCGCGTTCACATTCACCCAGTCGACTTCGAGATATCTTCTCAACCCAATGGGAGAATATTTCATCCGCGGTGACTACACAGAAAAATAGTGCTGTCTGGAGGTAGAGAAAAGTAATTGAGGTATGGACTTTCTGCATCTGTTTTAGAACGGAACAAAGCTGTGGCTGTGCTTAAAGGTGGAAATAACACTCAGTACAGATAAGGGCTGACAGAGAAAGGGAAGGCTATTCGCTTTGTCATTGTAGCGAGATTTTGCAGTCCTCAAAAATCTTCCTCATTCTTCTGCAGAGTGAGCAAATTTTCTGCCGTTCTACGGACGGTAGATTGTATTTTGTGATGTGATACGTTACGTTGGTCTCCTGGTGTTTGGGAGGCGTTTTGTTTCACTTCGTTGAAACTGCCCGACATTAAGGCGTTGTTGGCTCAGTTGACGGAAAGGAGTTGCGTTAACTACAAGATCTTGAATGGACTAACGAATTAAACCAGTAACTGGAAAAATTCGTAGTTTTTGTGTCATTAAATTATCCGCCCCAGGTGAAAAAGCAATCGGTCAATCAAGTGTAGCGGAAGGTTCGATATAGGAAATATCGTTTCCCACCCCAGGCTGGCTTGCTAGCCTCTCGTGCAGCGGACCTGTCACCTGTAGCCTTCTCTGATCAAGGTCGTGTCGGGTACCCGAGAACAAAATTGTCCGGCAGCGCCGCAGCGGTTGCGGACTTGCAGCGTACTTTCGAACAGGCCTGTACTGGCGCTAGGCCTTTGGGTGTCGCGCCTGATATCCTATATCATACGACAAATTCAAAAATAAAATTTGGGAAACTGATGAGCAAGTAGTGAATTCACTTTGTGAGTTCAGAAAAGTATCCGGAAGAATATTTGTTAACATTTAGAATGACGTAAAGCATGCCATCTTTTTGCATGGGACAGGATGTTTAATTTTAAGACATAATATTAGAATACCCACGTAAGCACTGCTGCAAGCCTGCAACAAGTACCGGCCGAAGGCCGAAAGACTTTTTACGTTCTCACCAGAAATCAGCGGAACAGCAAGTGACATATTTTTCATTCAAAATTCTATAAAAATATGGCATGTTCGTACCATCCGAACAACAGCTAAAACGTAATCCGCTGCCTCCAACAGCTTTTGCATACCATCGAGGGACTACTGATTAAGGTTCAGGTTCTGACAGTTCGGCAGAAATCTTTAACCGACTGTCTTTAAATTCTACTCGGTCAACCCCACAAGATTCCGCCAACTTCTGAGTCCCGAGACTCGACGCAGCATCGCAGGAAATTATTTGGAGAGTATTTTCGAAAGCGGAAAACACAGATTAAGCGAAAAGAGAAATACTAGAAGACATCGTGGGGCTTGGAGGTGACGGGTTCATTTCGGCACGGTGAAATATATCGTTTTGGTTGAACGATTTAAATGATCAGGAAATTGCTAGTCGAAGGTGTCAGCTCTGTCGTCAAATTGCGCACCATCATGCTCTTACGATGCAGTTTGGTGCACGGTCCTGTGTTTTCTTCGTGTTAGCAGACTCCTGATAAACCGTGTGACTCGGTCCAATTTTAGCGTTGCCGGTAGTGGCACGCGGTCTGAGTCTACGGGTGAGAATGGGCTCGTTCTTGTGCTGAC
This sequence comes from Ramazzottius varieornatus, assembly GCA_001949185.1. NCBI lineage: Eukaryota > Metazoa > Tardigrada > Eutardigrada > Parachela > Ramazzottiidae > Ramazzottius > Ramazzottius varieornatus. The sequence continues at coordinate 2,833,876 of BDGG01000005.1, forward strand.
ATACCGATGGTCAAACTGTCCGGACAAAAAGATAGAAGAGTATGTTTCCACGACTCTGCCTCTAACTACCGGTGCAATCGTGGGGTAGAGCTCTACATGAGCTTGGCGAACGGACGTCACAGTCAGCATGCGCTGTGTACGTCTTCATACATGTAAACTCCACATTTAGTGTGAGGGCAGTTCGCTTAGCTCCTGAAGCATTAGAGTGCGCGAAATCTTCGCAAAAACTGAGAATTTTACTGTTGAAAGACGATCTTTATAACCGGAGTTCTGGTTTGATGCGCCAATTCCGACTGCTGTAGGTTTCCCCGGGATCGTTCCTGTAGTTAGCTACTTGGCTCGGATCATGGGAGAAGCTCTACTCTATCGTTGTGCCGGGTGGTTTGATGATTGAGATGTAAGAACAAGCATGAACCCCTCGTGAGTTACATGGCCTGCGGCCCGCCTTAGCCAGGTTCACCGCGCATGGGACCACGACGTCCGATTAACGGTTTAAATTCTGCTACGCCATGACGGATTTAGCGCTGATATGGGAGTTATGGGCATTACAGTCTGGTCGGCTGGCGGTCCTATCCACCGTTCTCAGCGCTTTTGTCGGGAAGATGAATTGATATATCAAACCCGAATTTAATAAAGACACCCTGAATTATTCTCTGGCACCCTGTACACCCTGCTGGAGAGTGGAGACACCTCTATCGTCTAGGATGGAAAGGTGGAAAATCCTTTATCAAACCCTATCTCTCACGAGTTTCGTCGAAGACGCCGCTTTGGAGATTCCTCCTCATCTTAGTTCTATTCTCTCTGAAAACGTATCGACCTATCATATCCGCGACATAATTTGACGTTGCTGACCTCTGTCATGTCGCGAAAGCCGAGGGCAATTTCGCCCAGCCAAAGGAATGGCCTGTGTTGACTTAATCTGGCAGAAGACAAATGTTGTACCATGGCATTTTATTGAAACTTGCCATTCGACCATCTTCCACGAAAAACTGGCACTGCAACGACGTCAGTAACTTCCTTTGTGTGGATTTATTGATTACTGTAAAAAAAATGGAGTCGAATAATCCACGAAAATCACGCATTTACAAAAACGTCAGAAGAACAGAAAATTTTAAATTGTCGCGCGTGTCGTCATAACAACCAGTGCAAAAGCTCGCAGCAATCTGACGCAATGTGCGACCCAAACGGGAATGTTATTCTACCTGACCAAGCGACGATTGTCTGCGCCAGACGCTCAGCCATTCCCGCGGCAAACATATGATCCTTCTGCCGCTTATCGTCGTTAAAGATCATCCCCGACATCATGGAGCGGTGTTGGAGCGCCACAAGATCCGCAAGTCCAGTTGAAGCAGCTCCAGCATCGGATGGTTGAGACGCAGAAATGCCACGATGATTCGTCTCTGATTTTATCCAACAAGCGTACTGCCGATTTTACGAATCAATGTAAGTGGCAATCACCTACACACATGAGACAAACTGAACAAATATTCAAAAGGAACAAAGTGTTCGCTATTAGGAACATATTTAACTGTTCCGATCAACCAACGAACGACGTCAAACTACACCCAAACTTACATACACAATCAACGTGCACACGTTATTGGTTGTGACGTAAAATATTCAGCATGACCGCACTTATCGCATTAAGCTATTAGCTCGACAGTTGCGAGCCATTTTGTACATTTCTTTCGAACCTTGGATTCTGTCATCCCGTAAATATCATACAACGTTCTTTGTTCCTCTTTGCAGGTGCCCCGATTTTGGAAGAAGATGGGTGGTGTGAGGAAGAAAGCTCGCAAGGAAAATGCGGATGAAGTCTCCAAGAATGCTGCCCCGAATGGCGATACAGCAGCCGGCAAAGCGGATATCATAGGCAAGAACACAGCAGCATCGGAGGACGCCTCGACAAAAACCGAGACCGACGGTTCAGCTAAAGACAAGTACGGTTTGAGTGCCCTGATGCTGGCGAGAAAAGGAGGAAACATGGCCGACTTGACCAAAGTGAAAGACTTGACAGCCATCTTGACCGGCAGACTCGTCTGGATTCGTGTACATCTCCAGTCCAGCAGAGCTGAAGGAAAGCAGTGCGTCTTCGTTCTACGACAACAATAGTACACGGTACAAGCCCTGGTGGCTGTCGGAGACCAGGTGTCGAAGCAGATGGTTCACTTTGCTGCGGGGATCGCGGTAGAGTCTTCAATCCACTTGCTTGGCGTGGTCAGGAAAGTTGACAGCCTCATCGATACGTGTTCCCAACAAGACGTCCAGCTTGTCATCCAAAAAGTCTTCCTTGTTTCCCCACCAGAGCCACACATCCCCACATTGGCTGCGAAAGCCTACCGTCTGCAGGAACGCAGTGTGACTGCAAGTTAGGGTTTCGTTTTGTGAAACAATCAATCAAACGGAAGCCTGTCCATTTCTCAACTCGTGAGACTTGGGTTTCTGTGTTACCATTGACGTCAATACCTAATCAGTTTCCAAATTTCACAAGTTCGAATAATCCTCGTAGAGTGCAACTATCCACCCTGCCAGACACGATGCTCCCGTCGTCTCTCTTCCTCCTCCAGCATCACAGTTTGGTGGCCACTTGCCGACGACGTAAGTGAAGACTGGAAAGGAAGGTTTGGCGTTCGTCGAAGTGGAAGATCCCGAAGGTTAGCTTATCTTTTAACACACTTTAACATGAGAGATGGGTCATTGGGTGCTTTGCAGATTACATCTTTGAACACATCATCTATGTGAAGAACAGCTTCGATCTAAAGAAGAAAAGCCTCGGTCCAGATGGAAAGCCCACTTCCCATGGATTCGGTGTCCAACAACTGGACCAGGCGTACGTCGCTCCGAAGGATCTAGCGAAGAATGAAGCAGCACATTTGACAGAAGTTTGCCACGGAGAACTTTTGCAAACAGCGCGACAACTTGCTGAGTTGCACGAGACCAATAATTTTCAGCCCATTTCTATGTTCTACAGAAGCGATTCTGCTAATCCTTTGCTGGGTGGTATATCTGGTCTTCTGAGAGTGGCACCGTATCACAATCGTAGAAACTTTTTCTTGTCATCTCTAGCTTTTATTCTTGGTTGTACTGAACAGACACTGCATGTTGAGCTGTGTAGATAGCCTTTTTATTGCTTCATATGGCTTTAGTAAGCCGAAGATCTAAGATCACGGGAGCAGCAACAAAAGTCTGGGTTCGTGCATGGACTAGCATTAACTAGTTTCGAACTCAGCGAAAGCAACACCGCGATAACTGTTGGGACGTTCTCTTTAAAAGAGCTCTAGGGTGGAAAAGACGACACCAAAGACATTTCCAGTGCAGGCGTGCTTTTGAACCTCCGGCCAAGTGCTCTAGGGCCGGGCTCCATCCGGTGCAACAGCCTGCAACATCCGGTGTTCCCAAGTGGTCACCCATCTAAGTACTAACCGGGCCAGACGTAGCTTATCTTCCGAGATCGAACGGGATCGGGAGTCGTGATGTTGGCATATATGAGTAATATATTAAACTAGAATTCATTAGATGCTTTTTGCATCTAATATATCATATTAACATTTATTTGATGCCTCGGCCGAGGTGGAATATTTATTAGTATTAAATTAGATGAAAACCAGAGCTAGAACTATCATACTAAAATCAAGCCGCAGGGCGCTCAGCATTAAAATTATTAAAATGCGGATTTTGGCTTCAGTTGATTATTGTAACGCTTGATTTGCGTCCGCGGCAAGCGTGAAACTGCGCAGAGTGCCGTATGCCAGTAAATCTTACGCATCAAGCACCTGCGCGTGTGTTACACTCACGAACGTTTGAATGTGGTGACTTGATTGAAGTAGCTTATTTGATTGGTAAATGCAGGACTGCGATTTCGGGGACTCACTTGCATACCCGCCATTCACACTGTAAATAACGCATTGCAGCGCGATCCTGCAATGCGTTTAGGATGACTGTCATCCCAAGGATGCCAGCACGGCTCGAAAGAGGGACTTCCCGAACACCAGGCAGAAGAGACAACAGCCGCTGAAACTGCTGTTATTTTTGGACGGTTCCTTGGTAGTACTTTTAACTGATAATTTATGACGTTTTTATTGCTGGACATGGATAAGACTGTTTTGCTGGTGAAATTGTTAAGGAAGAAAGTTATCTTTTCCCGTTGACATGTGGATCTAGAAATAACTGAAATATTATAATAAGAACCCAGCGACGCAAGTGAATATATTGGCATTATATTAGATGCTCTGCGGTCGGGGCATATTGTATTAAGATTATATTAGAACTCTGGCAGCCCGGGCTTATTAAATTAAGATATATTAGGTCGCGATACCCTTATGCCAACATCACTAATCAGGAGCATTCTACGTGGTATGGTCGCAGGCAAGTGTCACCTGATTTCGATCCCTCGACTCTTCTGCTTAGTTCGACACGGTCCGACGGCTGATGAGGTTCTACCGTTTTTTGTTTCGTAGTGAGTCGGTGCACGGCCTGCCACTGCTTTTCTCCGTGCACTGCCCGCAACACTCCATTTCACTACGTGCACTGCTTTTACACTGCGTTTTGGCTAGCTACACGGCCTGCATACGACTTTCAAAACATAGGGACTTCGAAGGTTGTCGGCCCACGAAAGCAGGATTTTTTTACGGAGTAGAAATATGCGTGGTGTAAAAGAGGACACACTTTCCAGGGCTCGGAAGGGAAAGTGCCTCGGAAGGGAAGGTACTGTAGCGCTACCAAATTATCGCGCACTCAGCCGCGTGCACAGCAAATGATGCCTGGGTGGGAGCCAGCGACGCTAAACTGATAACATCTGATCACACTGGGCAGCGGTGACTTATCACGTAGTTCAGTGCGCGATAATTTGGTAGCACTGCGGTAACTTAATTGTCCTTTGGAATTAGTTTGGGTTCGCCATATTTTATACGAAGAAGACCACCACACAAAACCTTGGTCGTAGCGGCTCTCTGCTCCAACACTTCCTTGGTATACTGTCACTGTTTAGCTACCAATCTCAGCATGGCGCTTTTTGGTCCGTAAGAAATGCCTGCTTTCTTGCGCCGACAACCTTCAAAATCACTGTGTTGTGAAGGTCGTGTCCAGCCCGTGCACCTAGCCAAAGCAGTGTAAAAAGCAGTGCACCTAGTAAAAGGGAGTGTCACGGGCAGTGCACGGAGAAAAGGCAGTGGCAGGCCGTGCACGTAACCTCGACTTTTTTGTTTTCCATCCGCGATATCCTGAATTTATGGTCCATGGCCAGGCAAAGGAATAGCGACCAAAATTTGGGGAGCTCGTCCGTCGATGTTGATACCGCTAGAGCGAAAGGCAAAGAGTTTGCAGCAATCTAACGGCAAGTGTCAGGCGAGCCAAAATGCGACGACATGATTCTAACCCGATGTATATAACATTTCTCACAGCATCTACAGCTTCTGACTGTACTTGGAGCTGGAAGAGTAAACTATCCGCAAACTGGCGGTATACAACCGGGAAATCGCAAAAGTACGATTAAAACAGAAGACTCCGAACGCGGGAACGCGTTTGGTATAGCATCAGGACCGATGAGGTAGGTTAGGTTATCTCGAGATCGTTCCTTTTCCGTAGAATGATTTCGGTCTCGTCAGTCTTCAGTACCCGCACTCCGATTTCTTTTATAGCGCTTTCGATCGCTGTTTGTCGCTGGGTGGCTTCTGTAGCGTTCTTGTTGGGAGCTTTCGCTTCTTGGAAGAGTTCTGCGAGCAACATGGCCGAACCGCGGTTCATGGTGAGAATGCTGCAGGCCTCAACCGACCTGTGATGAAAACCCATGAGGAAATAATGAGGTTTCTTGCATTTGCTGGCAATCAGAGACGCAGGAGTTACCGAGTTATTCCGCCATTTGAGAGTCCAGTCAGCCTTCCGATAACGGTTCCGAAGTTATTCAAGAGATCGAACTTCAACTGCGAAGCTCCACCTGTACTGAAGGAGTTCTTCAACATAACCTGCAATGATAATACAGAACCTCAAAGTGAGCTCGGCAAATAAACTCAACCAGATCGATCTCCCCAAGTGGCGCACGCTCTATGTGACATCGACTGATGACGTGAGCCACTTGGTAAACGATCTGGTCGACTTGTTTGCCGAGTAACTTAATTACAGAACGAGTGAGGGAAAGAGTTCGTACGTTTTGGTAGATAAGCTCGTCCATTTCGTGCATCACATCGACGAAGTACCGACTGGCTAAGACGGTAAAGAGCCGTCCTTTCTGAGCTGCAAGGATGGTGCGAGTTGTGTAGAGAAGTTCTGCCATGCCTGGTGTCATTTGGAGCACCAGGTACTCAGTCGAGGAAGGCATACTTTTCCAGCTGGGCGGAAAAGACAAAATTAACAGAACGTCAGAAAAGAGAACTACGTACAGCATACTGAGGAAGGAACTGAAACTTACTCTTGCTTCCCATATTCCTTGATCATCCGTCTGATTAGTTCTATAGTATCGGTTCGGAGGTGCTTCAGGAAGGAAACCTTCGACAGTCGATCGCAGTCATCAGTTACAGACGACATCCTCGTCGACAAGTTCCCATTCGTGTTCGAGGATAATATGGCAAGCGTCAGCTGGAAAGAAGGAAAATGACTCGAACGTAGGATAATAAACTCTGTTTGAGTTTTAAGTTCCGGAAAGGATATTCGTGATAATTTACTGCATCGGAGCTGAGGTCCTCGAGGTACGTCCAGATGTACCTCACGGCCGTAGCGAAAGTGGGAAGCAGTAACGTGGCACAGAACGACAGGTCTTCTTGATTCTCTTCGTAAAGTAACTTCAAACGGTCAATGAAGCTTTCCACACAGCCAAGCTGGAAGGCGAGGAACTGCTGCTGTTCAGTCCTCGTCGGAAGAAGCTCGTACCTTTCTAAAAACAAGTGTCCTCCCGGTAAAAAAAGGGGTACACGTACAATTATAATAAAGGAGACGCTGGAAAGGAAGTGAACATGAACGGCATTCACAGTGGCACATATTCCCATTGTTGTTCGCTGTCAATGTGCGCCACTCAGAATAACGACCATGCACAATTCCGGAAGTCAAAGTGAAGTCAAAGTTGGAATGTTAACGAGTTCTGGCTTACCGGAAATAGCTTTCAGCATAGTTACAAAGTGTTGGGCGCTCTCCGCCACTTTGAAGTCTTCCGGGTTTTCTGCCCCGTCTTCGTAGCGGTTTTTGAAAGCTGTTTCGGAAGACAGAAAAGCTGTGACTCGATCGATGGCAACTGGAAAAGAGGACACTAAGTTAGTTAGAGAGCTCAATATACGAAATTATTCGCCGTTGAAGGGAAGATCCGTCTTACGAGTTTTCTCCATCTGCATCCAAGCTTTCAGGACTTCCGGTACGGACAGTACCTCGCAAAACTTTTGCTGTATTATGGAATAACCTATGGAACGAAGAGTTCTGGCGAAAGTCAGGACTTCGTCCAAGGCATGGGCAAAGTGTCGCTCGAGCTCGAGGAGTTCGGGGAGGGTTGAGAGGAACTTGGAACGAGCTAACATGGTTATACTCCATGCAAAGTCATTCTGCGAGAGGAGAATCCGTTTTGCAAACAAGCTGGGTTCGCGAAAAACCATTCAGGCAACTTACTTTAGCATCGCGATGGGAATGATCTCGATCGTACAGCGGCTGCAGCAAACTACCGACAAAGTCCGCGTAGTCACGAATCCATGACAGAACTTGAGTGAGGTACCACTCTGGCTAAAAAGCAGATGAAGATAATTAAGAAACAAACTTTTAAGAATTAAGAAACAAACTAATCATTCAAGAAAAGAGTGTGACCGAAAAAACAGCGGAATCCCGTACACGCAGGTTACCTAATTATCGGCCGGGACAAAATTACCGGCCGAGAGCGGCAGCGCACCGAATGATTAGTTTGATTGTTCGGCTTCAGCTGGCAGCTGCCGCTTTCGGCCAGTGGTCGATAATTTTGTCCCGGCCCATAATTCTGTATGCCGCGTGTACTCACCTTGTCAATGCGGTTGGTTTTCTCGGTTACGAAGAAGTGATACCGAAAACGTTTTTCCAATGGTTGAAGGAAGTACTTCAGTGGAAGCAGGTCGTAAAGGAAGGCTTTTTCTTCGGACGTTTCTGATGGGACGATAAACTCTCTGAAATAAAGACTATAGAACCTCGAAAGCAACATATAAGAAACAACACCATCAAGCACTGAGTAAGTCCTTACGGAAGACGGAGTCGAATGAGTGTGGAGAAAATATCGTTGAGTTCGCCGCGAAGTTTCGCCTCGATGACGAGCGCTTGCTGCTTCTGCACTGACGGTGGTCTGGGGTAGCCTATCCTATTCAGCATCACAGGGATATCTCTGAAAAAGACCAGAAACGTTTCACTGGAAAAATAAAACTATAGCTGCGTTGAACTGCGAGCCTTACTGAGCAACACGATCACTGACGAGCCTCGTCCAATAAACCGTGATATCATACAGGTACTGAACAAGGTTGGAGCATTTTGAGGTCCGGAGCTGATGACACCAATCGACCAGTGTCAGGAGAAACGACGTGGCATCGGTGTGGGAAGAGCATGCCAGCGCTGATCGGATGCGGTCACTGAAAAGAGAACAAACAAATAAACAAATTAATATCGAATTGATTGGGCGGAAGTTGATTGTTCGGAAAGAACTGGCGCGGTTTTGAAGACGCATGGCGTCATCGCGGTATCGAACGAGACAGGGCAACACGTGCAAAACTCAACGATCTGATGACGTCAATAGGGTGTTTGATTATGGTATATTTACCATTGATCCTGGAACATCTCGAGCCATCGCAAATATTCAATTTGCTTCTCGGCGTGCTTGATATCCACGAGGACTTTTTCCGCATCCTCCAGCTGACTATCTTCTCCTTCCGAGGCGATGATTGGGGCTACTTCTTCGAGCTCCCGAGCGACGTTTTCGAGGCACTTGTCGAGGGAATGCAGCGTTGCTTCGCCATCAGAAATCAACCGAGCTTTATTCTCCAGAAAATTTCGCTCTTCCTCTTCTGCCTGAAACGAAAGTGCATATAATAAGGGCAAAAGCTTAGAAACAATTTGGGCGCTTACTTTCGAACGCAAGTCGTTCTGCAAAGTTTCCAATTCGGTCAGAATATCCACCGTTTGCTTGAGCAATTCTTGATTGCTGGCAGACTGCGATAACTCCGCCGACAGGCTCTGGCACACCTTCCTTCGCACATCTTCCGGCAGAGCAGTCGTGTGAGAGCTTGGCTTGACAATGGTCTTCCTGGCTGCCATATCTGGATAAGTTAAAAATCCTTCCTCGAACGTGGGGGAGAAGCAGAGGGGGATCCCCTCTGGGAGAAGTGCGGAATAGAGTTATACGAGTACGCGTACGAGTAAGGATTACGGAATCGGAAAACGAAATGAAGGCAAAGAAACTGGCACGTCGCATGGTGCTTGATGGTGTCGGTTGATTGGTTCTTGCCATCGATCAAAGGAGGAAGAGATTTCAAAATCAGATTTCCATCTTCCAAGCCCGACTGCAATTTGCAACTTCGGTTTTTTCTTCTTCCGTTTATTTCCTCCCGTCATCTATTGAGAAGTTCATAACGAGCTTCTCATTGTAATTCGATCAGAAGAATGTCGCGGAATCTCCTTCAATCGCTACTACGGCTACCGCAGACGTTCTGCAGGATTCAGGTACATCTTCATCTTCACATCTGTACATCTCTATCTTTAGGTACGCTAAATCTTTCGAAGACGACCGGAAGTCAGCTGGTTTGCCCTGTTTTGCAGGTGTCTTCATTTCACACTGCAGCAGCTTACAATCGGAGGAAAGACATGCGGTCTCTTCATGAGAATGTACCAGACGAGGACGAGGGAACGGAAGGAGAAAGATCCATGGTTGTTAGTAGCAGGTGACAGTGAGACGACTTTGATTAGTTCTATGTTTGTGATCAAATATTCGAGCAATCAATAATCAACGGACGGTGTCATTTGGAGCTGATAGTTTGTTTTTCATCATTGCAGTTTGCCTGTCTTTCCCACGCTAGAAACGCACACCAAGATGACTTTCGACGGCATGCTGTACAAGGATATTCCTGTTATCTACATTAAATGCTCCCAGAACAACACCATAATGACAACGTTTGATGTCAAGACGCGGAAAATCCTCTCAATGCTTACCTGTGTAAGTGCCGAGTTCGATTGTTGCTACCGCTTATTATACTCAGGTTTACGGCTGTGCCAGTCCGATAAACCGGCGGTGGAAATGTCCGGTCCGCTGACTGTTACGCGCCAGTGTTCCGCAGAGGGTCTTCTGGATTTCTTTCAGACTCTGATCAAGTTCACCATCGTTGTACAACGATTTCTCTGGTTTTAGGGTATGGAGGGGTTCAGGAACTGCAAGAAGGGAACGAACGTAGCCGGACAGGCAGTGGGTCTTAGTGTTGGGAAGAGGTGGGTACAGCAGGGAATGAGGACGTTCCGGGTGGTCATCAGGGGGCTGGGTCCCGGACGCTCTTCCTCTATAAAAGGCTTGGAAATGGCCGGTATAAACATTGTGTCTATTTCTGATACTACCCCTGCTCCAGAGAACGGTGATAAGCCGAGAAAGGCTCGCCGTGTGTAGTTTTGCAGTTTTATGCGTGTGAACCGTGTTTTATGGTTCGATGTACAGTACATTGCAGTCCGTTGAAACCTTGCGGATCGTCGGAGCTGGTGACATTCTTAACAGAAATAAACAAACTAACTGAAGTTAATTGTGATTCAGGAATTGAGACTAGGTTAGAGACAATAAACTGCTGTAACCCCTTGATTTGCGGAAATTTCCCTCAACGAACGTCAGGCTTTTGAAGGAGAAACTGGATGGTGAACACCTCCAGTGTTTAGCGGAGCGCTGCATGCTCCCTAAAAAATGTTTTAACATACGCGACGACTGTAACGGTTTCTGCTGAACGACCAGCACTTCCCAGTATCTAGTAGTTTGGTTGAGATAGTTCACGAAGGCAGATTTCTACTTTTTCCCAGCTCCTTGTTTATGCTAAAACTTTAAATATCCCCCATATAGTCTGCTGTTTAATGCCGCACTGTTTGACGTTGCGAACGCACATCAGTAAAGCAATATGCTGTTCGAAGAACAAGTAATATTGAAATCTGCATTTCAACTCTTTGCATTCGGTTGAGATGATCGTCGTTCATGTTCCAGCGAACTGATCTCAGTAAACATATAAAATTATTGTGATCGAAACAAGTCGACGACCTGTGCAAGGTTGGAGAGGAGAAAGGTATGCGACGTTTCAGAGCAAAGAGCACGATTCGGACTTAGCCATCGCTCCTTCCTGTTTCTCATCCTTTTCCGCACTTTGCCGTTTGCTCTGACTGGAACCATCTCCGGGCCGTTTCGCACACGACTGCCAATCAGTTACAGACGACATCCTCGTCGGCCAGTTCCCATTCGTGTTCGAGGATGATATGACAAGCGTCAGCTGGCCATATTATTTCATATCGTTGTTTGAGGAGGGCGTTTCGGGTCAATCTATTTTTCATGTGACGAGTTTGTGCAGCCCGGTTCGTCTCGTTACTGCTCTTCCGCATTCGTCTTCTTCGCTCCTTTTCGTAAAACGATCGCCTTTCCCTCAAAGTACTTTTCCCATTCGTATCTTTTTGGTTCGGCGTCCGAGACGAGTGAAACTCACCGTCTACAAGGATACGCATGTGCGCGGTAACGCAGCTCGGACCCGGAAAGCACTAACAAAAGCAGTCACGAATCCCCATAGGCCATTTTACCTGAGCAACTCGCAGATTCTTCGCCTGTCGGATATGATAGGCTCGGCGAAGCTAAAGCAAGCCGTTTCAGCCGTTTCTTGGCTACAGCTAAAAATATTTTAGCCGTTTTAGCCACGGCTAAAATACCGGTAGTTTTAACCGCGGCCCCTATTGAAAATCCGGGTATCGAAGGCGTTTGGTAGTCCTGACGCAGGTCAGAATAGAGCGAGAACCAGAACAAATGCTGCCCTCCGAGGTAGATACATACTTTCTAGCTAGTTTCCGAGCGGGAATCGTCCAGAAAGAGGCGGAATTTCCGACAGAATTTCGTCCAGAAAAAGGAGGAATTTTATAGCACGTATAAGCTGTTCGCTATGGCGTAGGCACCAAGCCTACGCGCATTCTGTTACACGGTGCGCCGTGGCCGCATTGGCCAACTTCGATGATTTTCGTTGTTTCTCTTGCGACCTGCTTTTCGAATTTCACCGTGTTCGGCAAGGAATTTATGATTGACTAATTTTCGGTGGGGTTTTTGAAGATTGATCTTCTTCGCTGTTCCGAATCTGTCTTTTCGAAGTTCTGCTGCGCTCCGCGTTGCGTCAAGGATTCACGCTGCTGTTCTGAGTTATTAGACGACTGGATTCTTGGGCATGAAGTGTGGGCGTGGCTGCTGTGGAACCCTACGGTGAGTTAAGTTAAACGAAGCGTGTTCGTTTCCGTCGCGTCCTGTTGAAGTTTGCAGGATTATCTGCGGCAGGATACCACTTTGCATGGATGACCGTTCGTCGTGGATGGTTTCTGTATGTTCACCTTGTCCTGGTTTCAGATGAGGCACGGGGCAAAGCGTCTACGCGGTTGAACAACGCTCAGTCACGTCTCAGTTGGAATGTGAACATGCTTCGGTTCTGAGTGATAGTCGGCCGTCTAGCCGTGTTTTCATGGTCTGCGCTGTTCTCTGTCTCATTCTTTAGATCCAGCTGAGGCGCGAGCTTCATCTGTTACGTGAGGATTCTGCTTTGTTTTTGTTTCCAAATGGAAGAACGTGTTTGTTTTTCTCACTGAGGGTCAAAGAAGTAACCCCTTAGGGGCTGTGCAGACGTAACCCCTTAGGGGCCACAGGGCATAGGGGCTTCCCCTACGATCTTCAGAGTTTCTAACTTTTTACACGGTTTCTGAATTTTAACAGACCTGCGAAGGTCCCCAGGTTTAGCCGATCAGAAACTAGCTGAAAAAGTTTCATAATCAAACCTGCGTCAGGTCGGCCACCGCCGCAGTATCCTGCGGCGGTGGCACGTATCTGGCCTGGAACCAGTTAGATTTCAGGCCATTTTATCGTCTTTCCCACACCATGTGTATAATCGGGGGCTTACGAGGGGATTTTGCCAACGCTCAAAACTGAAACGGCAGAGAAGTAGAGGAGAGTTTTCTCTATCGACGGGGCTAGACCAGGCTGGCAGAAAAAAACGCTGGAAGACACAGCAGGAAGCGGAAGTGACGTCAAAATCTGGGCGGAACATGGGCATCAGCAAGTTCACATCGGCATCAGTCAAGTGCTTGATTGTGTGCTGGTTGATTCGCTATTTGATTGGTCTGTAGCACTATGGGTAGAAGAGCAGCTGATCACTACAGTTTTGACTGTTTTGTCAAACTTCGTTCTCTTGTTTTTTCTCCTCCAGTTATCGCAGACCCGGATTCTGTTAGACACTTGAACATCCTGAAGCTTTTGGGGATGGACTATGAACAGGATTTTCAGCCGAACGGCTCTCTAAGTGACCATGACAAGCTGCTGAAGGCACTTTTCAAAAGTGCGGTAGGCTTATATATAAGGTCCACACCCCCTCGTAAGAACGGCTAAGACGGCTTATTCTTAGCTTCGCAGAGCCTTGTATCATGTGCTGAAGTATGACTTGTTACTTCCCCGACGAAGATTTCCAAAAATTTTCCTGACTGCCAACCCCGTTATTTTTGATGGGGTTATCTACCCTTCCTATCACGGTACTTCACTCATTTTTCGGCAGCGAATGCATGCCTTTACTGTAGGAGCATAGGGGAAGAGAAAAGATAAACTCCCCACAGCCATTTTTCGCAGCCTCTCTGGAGGAGATTGTTTTTCACGTTGGGGGTGCTCTAATTTTTCGACGTGGTGATAATCCTTTAGTACCAGGTCCTCTCTTCCTGATGTGTGAAGGAGAGTTTCCCGTTCCGCCTTCTGCAGTTTTGCGGAAGTGTTCTGTTCAATGTGTACTCTAAAGCCAATATGCAACATTGGTGCTTTGAGTCGACTGAACAATTTCGTTTAGTGAACGGCAACTTTCCTCATCATTCTTTTGCGTACCAGAGAGGTCTAGTCACCGGCTACCGTTATGCCGGGCGGAAAGATTTCACAGCGGTCTAGACTTTAGAATTGTAACCAGACAGTAGCCACAATTTTCCTTTGGTCCCGCTCACGATTCGAAATTTTCCACACGGCTTCCGCTCTTTCGAAACATTCCGATTTTTGCCTCAGACCGTTCTACAGAGCCCACTTATCATGGCTGGCAACAATGTGATCTGAGATCGGTTCGCTCTCTTTCAGAACCGGGAGGGTAAATAAAGGCAAAACCTTGCGTTATCTGTAAGGTGCGCGAGGTAAACGAGGTGTCCGATTCTCTAATTTTATTGCCTTCCTCTTTTGTCCAAATTTCCAGCGAGGATTTACTAAGACACCTTGAAGTCGCGTAAGGGTTTTACAACAATTCGGCAAGAATCGGATTCAACAAATTCCCCGAGCACGTTGTTGTCCAAGTTCAGTTTCGGTCTTCCGTTGGAGTGAATTCCGAGCTGAGGACCAGTAGAATGCCAAACAATAGCCAGGCGTTGGAAAAGAGAGAAAAAAGACTTCAGGACAAAAGAACAAGGGGGAGCGTAACCATGGTTTTCCGAAGTTGACGTGTTCCCAGGGGTAACAAGTCATACTTCCGCACCTGATATATTCACGAGTGGTGCACATATCCAGCCAACATAAACAAAACACCGCTTACTTGTTAGATAAACAGCTCCCAGGTGGCGCACGGCTCTGGACAGCATCCGTGAGAACGTGCGCCACTTAGAAAAGCGATCTGTTGGAGCCTGTTTGCCGAGCATCCGAGGTACCTGCTCAAAACATCGTTTGACCATCGTTCCAATCGAGATGGCGCTCACGGAGCAAGAACGTTGCTGGAGTGAGTCTAGTAACTCTAGTTGAACCTCAAAAGTCCCGCTCAGCGAATTGAGGGTTCACAATAAACACAGGAGAATCATTGCTGAACTCGGACTTGCGAAAGCCGAGGGCAGACCGACACACACGCATTTGGAAACCGGACCTCGTTGCGCGTTGCAGCAGGCTGTGCTAAATATTCTCATTTCTGAGCATTGATTTCGGTCCGTATTCGATCGGTCGAGGACGCAGCCGGCCTATCGCGGTGACGACATCTGCCGTTAAAGCATGAATAAATAAACAACAATATAGAATTTGAGTCATTTCCTATTAGATTTCTTAGCATAAATGTCAATCACTGACTTAATTCTTGGAAAAATCAGTAGTTTAGTACGTAGACATTTATTCAAACACCGCTTTAATCATCGGTGGTCTCCCGAAACTAGAATACTACCTAAAAATGAAGAAGTCCTATTTCCTAGCTCAAGTAGTATATAAAGCGCGTACCACTTTCTAGCTAGTTCTCCATTAGTCTTATCTACCTGTAGTTTAGTTAAAAAACTTACTGTAAAGAACAGTAACCTCTCGCGTTCGTAAATAGGGAATAAAGTACTTGTCGGTTCGGAATCCTACACCGGCAGTGCATGTGGATTCGAAGTATTACTATCCCCCCCTTTCTCTGCTCGCCCGGCATGAATCTTTGCATTATAGTCACTGGTTGTGTCTGTCCTTCCATGGTAAGGTTGTAAATTCCAGGCCGAATACCCCTGGATCTTCGACTGTTCACCTCGTGGAATTCCTAAATTTTCTCTGATTCTTGCTAGTTTTCCAAATAGGAATTCCACCGTACCAAACGGCTACCGCTTGGAACGGAACGGAATTCTAGGAATAGAACGGAATTTGGAAAGGAATGGAATTGGGAATTCACAACCTTATTCCATGGTGTGTGAGGTGTGTGTTGCTTGATATCAGGGGTCTTCAGTCTTGCTTGCGAAACTCGTTGAAGCCGCAAACGTCTTACTGAATTAGTTTGATCAACACGAATCAAGCGTGAGTGAGGAAAGTTCGAACTTTTCGCAAACTTCGAATTACGGACATATTGTTCTTGAATACATTTGGCGGAAACTATGCTTTTAATTCCCGCTTATCATATTCTTACTGTTCCCTCTCACTTTGTACTGCGCTGCAACTCATTATGCCGGGCACTTCCGAAAGAAACCGTTCATTGAGGATCTGGAAGAATGGGTGGTTGGTCGGAAGCTAGTGAAGATGAATTTGGACCTCGGCGAGCATGACGACGATGATGAAGTGGATGTTCCTGCCGTGCTACTTCAGCTCGTTACCGCTACAGGATAGCTTCAGCGACCGGAAGTGTCGAAGAGTAAGCACTTTGTGGAGTGTTTGCTTCCGGCACTGGATGATGGACGGTTTAAGGAGGAAGTCAGGATGTCCCGCGAGTCATTTGAGATGGTACTGAGCAAGATCGTCGGTCATAAGGCCTTTAACCTTCACGGCAAAACACCTCAAGCCGATCCACGACTACAGCTTGTGATTTGCGCCTATCGTTTCGGGAGTTCGGGAAGCTCAGCCTCCGTAGGGAACATTGCTAGACGTTTCGGGGTTTCAGAAGGCTTTGCACCACTAGATGTATCGAGGCTGTTGTCGGTCGAAGGAAGTGTGTTCAACTGGCCGGCTAGAGAGGAAAGAACTACCATTAAGGTACTTATACCTTAACTCTTGAAATTCTTCGGTATGCTAGACACAGCACCACAAATTTATTAAAGTGTGATGTTTTAGGCGCGAACTATTCGGGAATCGGGATTTCCTGATTGTGTTGGAATGTTGGACGGCACGTTAGTCCTGTTAAAGTACAAGTCTACCAAAGATGGCGAGGATTACTGGAGCTACAAGTCCCGATACGGAATATCAGCGATGGTAGTTTGCGATGACAAGCGTGAAATTCGATACATGTTCATCGGAATTTGTGGGTCGGCCCATGACATATGAGTATACGGTTATTCTTCGATGGCAAGACAAGTCTCCAAGCTGTTTTCCCCAGGCGAACATCTTGTCGCTGACAGCGCCTAAGCTACGTCAACTCGTACCATCGCTTCCCACAAGAAGCCCGCCGCCGGAGTCATGTCAGCGAACAACGAGTGATTCAACTTTTACCACTCTTCAACAAGAATTAAGATCGAACACACCATTGGCATCTTGAAGGGACGTTTTCCGTCTTTGCAGTCCTCAAGAATTAAGATCCACGATGAGCAGACCCATCGAGCAGCTGTAGAGTGGACACAAGCATGTGTTGTTTTACACAACATGCTACTCAAAGACAGCTGTTTTGATAACAACTGGACAACATACCGAGAACCGGAAGTACCAGAAATGAGCCACGATGCTGCAGTTATGGACGGAAAAGGCTTCCGAGAGACCATCAATGAAAGAGTCTTGAGTATCAGAAAGCTAGCTTGACGTTTTGCTCAGTGAAACGTTTCTTAGCTAGTTCGAAATGTAGTTCTAGTTTCTTCAATTCATAATCGCGTACTTCTTTTCTTTCTTCTAGGTCGTTTTCTCTGTGGTCATTTTTGAGTTGTCTTTGCTGTCGACGTTCCTCTGGTTTCTCATCAGCAATTTTCCCTGCCAGCTGTAGCTTCTTTTCTTCCAGCGAGAGTTTCTTTTCTGCTACGGCAAGCTGATCTTGTTTGTAGAGCCTCGGCGTGAATCTGAAAAAATAGGAGCTTGACAAGTAAACTTGACAAGATTCTTTTTCGAATGGCGCGCTTTCGTGGTTAAAACACTGCAAGCGTGCGCCACTTGGGAAAAGAATTGGGTCGAGTCTGTTTGTCGAGTTTCCATTTGTTCACGAATCCGCCCGCAATCAGACGTTCCGAACGAGCGATAGGCAAAACGTTCGACCTACATCTCCAACGCCAAACAAGTCCGCTGTTACCCCGTAATGAGCTGAGATGTGGCAACAGGAGAAACATTTTCGGGCAACTCCAGAAGTCCGCAGGAAAAGTCGACTTCCGGTTCTAAAGCGTTGTTGTACGTTATAGGGCCACTTGCTTCGTTTTCTTCTTCTTCGTCCTCCGAGGCTTTTGCTTCAGCCGACGTTCTCAGGGTATCTGAAGTGTGTGGTGGTTCCATGGGAGCTCGGTCAGCGAAGACAGGACGCAACCTGCACCAGTATGGGCAATAACTGAGTGCAATATCGGAATAAGTCGCGTAGTCAATACCCCTTTCATTTTGTATAGCGTGATCTGACGTCACAAACTGCGCCAGTTGATCGAAGTGAAAATTAACCTTGGTTTTTAGCGTCCTCCATTTTGTCCTCAATAGATATGTCAGGATCAGGATTGCCGCAGCCAGACCCAGCAGACTATAGAAAGACCATTGCCGCCTTGTATCCTTTTTTCACGAACTTGTTCTTGATTGTCGTATCTCGGTGAACGCCAAGCTGGCCCAAGTGAACGGATATCTTGTGGTGCACTGCAGGTTTTGTCATTCCGGTCGTCGCCATCTTTCCCGTCGCGGTGTTCTTCTTTCCTGCTCCCTTGTACAGTAGATGGTGGGATCTTCGATCCACTGAACCAACTGCTCTTCCTCGCCAGGCATCCACACTCCATAGTTGCGCGGTTGGGAGTTGTCTGAGGCATGCTCTCTGACTGCTCGTGGCTTGCGAGACTTCTTCGCTGGTGTCTGACTCGTCTCCACGTCGGTAGCTACTTCTTTGTATCTTCCCATAGTCGGAGCTGTGAAACGGAAGTCAGAATTCGTAACCTGTAGGAAATGTACGCAGGAGGAGAAAAAAGCTCAAGCAGAAAAGCAGGGAACGATTGGTAAATACAAATAGAAATCTAAATCTCGAGGCGGGCGTGCAAGAGATCAACGGATTTCACTTGCAAGAAGAGCAGCTCGAGGGCTGCTTTTCTCGTTAGCGAAATTCGGAAAGTTGCTTTCAGCATCAACGCAATCAACACAGTTCTGCAAGCAAGACTGAAGACCCCTATTATTCGTCATCCAGTGGATTCGCACCAAAGGCACTCCCTCCCACAAGGTTCTGCGTAAATTCATTTTAGTCGTATTACTAGTGCTACTGGAAGTTACTGGACTCCTTTTGACTCCATACTTGATGCTGGCCGCGAAGCGGGAAAATTGCCCAGCTCAAACCTGCCAGCGTGCTAAGGGAGCTCCCTAATGGAGTCTGTAATCGTGTTGATTGGCTGAAGGCCTAAGGGAGCCGAGCGGAGCTCTGGTAAATGTCAGCCGACGCAGCCCGAAACGGAATTTAAATTTCCGTTTTCAGTTTTAAATTTCCGTTTTCTTCCTTCTTGCGACTGATTCTGATCTTCTCATCTCATGCTGATTCGTATTCCGATCATCGCTTTGATTCATAAAGATGTCAGCCTAACTCACAACGGTTGCACAAAACGCCAAGCTGCTCACTATCCTCCCGAAACCAAAGCCTGGTCAGACCGCCAAGCCTGGTCAGGCTGCCACACCACCGCTCGTCATGTTGACTCCCCATCCTATCAAGAAGACCAGAGTAGCATGGTCAACAGCTGCCCAGGAGCACCTACTTTCGTGGATGGAAGAGACCGGCAACTACGACAGATACTACTCGGCGAGTAAAGTACTGGATGGAAGGCAGCGAAGCAGCGGCGAGACGAAGGTGTCCATCAGCAAGCAGAGTGTTACCCACTTGGCTGGTGTTGGCGTGACCAAGACTGACGAGCAGGTTCGGACGAAAATTACCAATTTTGAGGACAAGTGGAAGGAGGCTCATCAGTGAAACGGGCTACGGTCTGACTGACGTGGACTCAAAGGAATATCGGGATTTGCAAGGTAACTCAACTTGTGAAAGTTGGATTTCGCTGTTGCTACGGTATTGCTGTGGTAAAAAATTCCAAGTTTCATGACTTCGATTTTGATTGACTTTCTCAGGGTCGGATACTTACTGCTTGTTGCAGTGAAGATACGGAAAATGTGTGAGCATTGGAACAGACTGGACCCAATACTCCGCGATCGCGCAGGCATGGCAGCTACATTCACAGCTGACAGCGAACATCCTGTCGACGAGTCCATCTTCCCAGATCTCCACTCAGCAACAGCTGACAATGCAGCCCCAGCGGAAGAGCATCAGTCCGATGGAACAGCAAAGCCTATCACTCAGGCTGAAGCCGAAGCGATGGGGCTGGACGATGGACGAACACCTTTGCAGAAGAGACTCGATGGCGATGGTAGTACAAGTTAAGAGGAAATAGCCACAACGTCATCCGGCAAGAAGAAAAAGCGAGTTCGATCTGCAGTTCCACCCAAGAAAAAAGACAAAGTAACAAAGCTGGTCGATCTATTAATGGCCACTTCGAAAGAAAAGAAAGAACGGCCCGAACAACGAAATGCGTCTGCCGAAGAAAGATTTCTTAAAAGGTTTGAGTTCAAAGTGCAGAACCATACCGACAACCACGAAATCCAGATGAAAGATATGAGCCTTCGCAAACGTGAGCTTAAGTTGAGAGAAACTGAAGCGGAAATCAGGAGGTTGGAATTAATGAAGCAGCTGAATGAGAAGTCTTAATTCCTTGAATCCGTAAAACCTGGACTAAAGTGACAGTGTTTATCGTTTTCGACTCAATTTCATGATTTTCACAAATCTGTATGTAAAGATAACTGAACGCGACTATCGATCCTGCATCGCTCTAAGAACTGATCTCTTTGCAAGTTCTCTCTTTTCTTTTCTTTTCTTTTGTCAGAGGATTCTCCGGTTGTCTGAGCTCTTGTTCTAGGTCCATCGTCGTCATCTTCCTCCAGCATAGCACTTCAAACTCGTCCTGATGTAGGAGGTTGTGCAGCACGCAGCATGCTTTGATCCAGTAGACTGCTCACGCATTGTCCTACTTGTCCTTGATAGCAAGGCGGATCGACTTTAGACTCTTGAATCATCCTTTCAGTATCCCGATGGTACGTTCTGCCACAACACGCGCCGTAGCATGGAGTCTGTTGAAGCGACTATTCTCTGCAGTGTCTTTCACCGGTTTCTTGTAGGGAGATACCGTGATTTCGGATACAGGATAGGCACTATTGGCTAGCAGATACTCGTCGCCTGCAAAATACTTCGAGGAATTTCTTGCCAGCTTCGAGTTTGTGAAGACACGATGGTTCTGCGCACTGCCAGGAAACCCGGCGAAGACGTGACGGATTCTTCGCTGATCGTCGCAGACAACCATCGCATTCAGGAAGTAGTTGTCTTTGCGAGTGTCGCAGCCTTCGCCATGTTGCACTGGCTTCAAACCAAGTCCAACGCGAGTCCCGTCCACGAACCCAGTACACTCGGAAAATCCCCAGCTATCCCGTACTTTCCTTTATAGCTTCTCGTTCTCTGGCTTTTGGCCAAGAAACTGTATCGCTTTCAAGTGACAGAAGGGCACGAATAACCCTGCTGGTTTACAGTGGTACTGCACCGTCGCCGACTCCGTAACGAGACCCAACTGTCCATAGCGAAGATGATGTACTATCAAAGCCAAGTCAACCAATGGCCACCATAAGTTGCTCTGCAGGATGTACTTGCTGGAATGAGGAATTATTGTAGAAGACCGGATGATCTTTAATCAGGTTTGTGATACTTTCGAACGCTGCACGGGTCATTTGAGCATTATGGCGAAACGTGATTTCGTTCGAGCTGAAGATGATGTTCAGAAGTTGTTTGGTCTTTGGTGATCTGCTTCTTTCAGAAAGCTAGCGTGAAGACTCGATGACGGTTCTAACTGCAACCGTCCGAATCGCATCGTCGTCAGAGGAGTCATCTTCCACCGACTCAAGTTGACTGAATGTTTCCGATTCGTTCCCGCTGCTCCAATCCAATATGATGTCACTGATCACATCATGGGCAATCTTCCGGTCGATACTCTTCAGCACCTTCTGTCGATCAACTTGTATCGGCATTTTGAATGACCTGGATAAGAGGAAAACTAGTACTCGCAGGAACGGTAGCACTCCCATCCGAATAGTAATCCCATTTAAATAGCGCTCCCTTACCGTCAAACTATATCGGACGTGAAAATTATAATTTCCTACGTTGAGCCAAACTTTGCATCGCAAGAATCCCACTTTCATAAATCTTCTAACAGCAAGCTGAAAAATTGCTTTACGCAGGCTTGAAGTGTCCAGATGTCGCCGACAACAGCTGAGCACCATGATGCAGTAAATCAACAGTCAAAATCTGCGACCGACGTCACGACACCAATCTGCGTGCTTCGGCCGGTTTAGCTTACTCAGACCTAGACAAGCTTCCTACACGATTAATTTGTCGATTTTCCTAACGGAGAAAGTGCTCCCTTGCCTTAAGGGAGTCGGCCGATTTAGGTTTGAGCCACGCCAATATATTACTGTCGTCTGGATGGCTGGTTGTGCCCAGTAGGGGTTTCCTGTTTATGATGACCACATGTCGTACCTTCCAAAGTCTCCAAAACAAATGGCTGAAAATGTTCGCGAAGTATTTCAACCCTGTCAATATTGTTTTTCAGTGGGCCGGCTCCATACCATTACTGGGAAAGATTGTATTCGGTAACCCGGAAGACGCAGAGCATTCTGTCAATGTCGAGCTGTTTATCCTTACCTTTGCCTTCGGCGTACTGCAACTGTACATCACAGCACGTAACCTGACATTTGGTGTCGAATTCTGGGCTACCTACCTGAGCCTACAGATGTTCCCGGGACGATGATTGTGGTAATACGGGATAAATACTGGTTCTTTGGACCTGACGGGGTCGAAAGTCTGATCAAACGCATAGTGCTGGAAAACGTTCCGATGTTACCACTGTACTATCTGGTCGTGAAAGCGGATCTCCGCTCTCAGTCACAGCGCTGCCTTCATAAGCAAGTGGAAAAAATGTTAGTGATCGCTTTTGCTCCTACAATCGAATGTTACTATTCATAAACCTTGTTGTAGGGCGATATCAGAGGAGGAAGCTACGGCTTGCTTGGAAGAACTCCGCAGTTCGGGTAAGCTACCACCATGAACTGCACGGTGGCGCAGGCCAGAGCTGCGTCCGTGCGGTTCCATTGTTTCAGAAATTGGATGAAGTGTATCAGAAATAAACTTGCGATCTCGTTAACTATCTAAACAAATCTCATTTGTTTAGATTGTTTCATACTTTTGACTGGAACTTGGCCGTACAATACAGTCTAAACTGATGAAGATTAGCGGATTGAACCAGCTGATCATACAAAACTACAAATTCGCTGGACCGAAAAAACTTAATAAAATTTGATGTGACAACTACAGTACACGCGCCTGGCCTAAGTCTTGGCATGGACAAAAGTCTTGGCAAGTGGTTTCCGAAACAGTGGCTCCGCCAGCTGTGTTCGCTTACGGTTGAAACAGAACCGGGCTGACATCCCGTTGGCCACTGCGCGAACTGCATCCTTCAGACTTTCCTCGGTATACTTCCGGCGTTTCTTGCTGTTAAAACTTTCCGACATTTGCTAAGCTCAAGTTACTCAAGACTGGAAGAAAAATTCAAGAAAGAATACGACAGAATTTCAAATGATACTGGAGTGACTGAACAATAAAAAGCGCATTGCGAAATTCCGACTTCATGACGTCACACGACCAGTTTCTGTTCCGATACAACATTCTTTAAGTTAAAATGCCGCCGGGCCGTGCTGCCAAGACTATTGTCCATGCCAAGANTTAGGCCAGGCGCGTGTACAATATCTCCACAAATGAAATTTTGACTGTACTGTACGACCACTACGCGTACCCCGTCAATTTTATCATTCGAAAGACAGGATTGTTGTCCGTCCGAACTGGCACTTTTTCCTTCTCGCTTTCTCACCTTGTTTCTGGGCATGTGTGCTGAACTCCAAACGTACTCGGGCGGCATCAGCACGTGTGCTGGCACTTGGCAGTGGTGCCGAAGATCAGCAATGTCTTTGGCGTGTTTATTCGACTTCCGGTGCGAGGACTTCAACATGGAAACACGTCCGGCCCACAGGACTGCGGTCAGACGTAGATGGTGTGAGATGAAGAACGCATGAGACCAGAAGCGTCCCATTCATCCGGTAGGGTGGAAGATCCAGGCAACCTTGCGAAGACTCGCAGTTCCGTGTCGGGTAGGATGTCTTTAACGGTCACGAAATAGATGGAATCGCGCTGTTGGTACGACATGACATTGATTTCGGGTAAGCTGAAAGACGGCTGGAGGAAATTTGTCCAACTGCAAACTTCGTCGTTGCGAAGATCGTAAGCCATGAAACCCCGGCCTATCTCTGACCAGTGGACATATCGAACAGGTAGTGAAGGTTTTTTTACCTGCTCCAGATGTAGCAGGGGAGCCACGAGAGGCCTAAAAACTGTGCCGGTCCTTATTTTACGTTTCGTGAAGAGGGAAATGTTGTTGCTGTTGTTGGAGCAGGATACGCGGAAGGCATCTGGTAGGGAGGAGTAAGCCAGGGAGACATCTCGATGACGCCTAACGAGTGGTGATCGAGCGGCTACTTAATCTCTATAATTTCTCGTCCTGCGTGTACCACTGTACCTCGTACTACGAACTTACGATCATACAGCACCACTGCTGATAACGAAAGTGACCCCATAACGTGCCATCGTGTTATAAACTACCGGAGTGGTCCTAGTGGTGTCCGTTTTACAGTAAAATAATACCGAACAGCCTCGAATAGAGCAAATGACCACAGATCGACAAACACAGGTAAATTAACGCAGTCAGAGGATACCATAGGCTAACGGGGGAGCCAAAAGGAAGGAAAAATATGCACATGACAAAAGAATAGAATCTGCCCCCACAAACTTTTCTATGGCATACAAGCGCCAGAAGAGGAAAGGCAGCCTCGCGCTGGAGAAATGACGACAAAAACATCGCAGTTGCTAAAGGTGAACGAAAGGACTCACTCTACTTTAACAAGAATAATTAGTCTGAGCAGAGAAATGTGATCGGATGTCATACAACGCCCCAAGTCGACCCTTCGAAGACCTGACATTCGGTCAAGCATCTGCGTCATCTTTTGCCACTGGTCCTCTCGATGCTCCAACTATCGAGTGGCGAACCGAAAGCTCTTTGCACGCTTATGGCATATCAGGTATTCAGGTACGAAGTTATCTGCAACAACAAGGAACCGGAAGCTATCAATTCCGATTCATAAATTCATCAAAGTGACAGAGCGCTTACCAAGACTCAAAACTTCGCTCTTAAAATTCTTACAATCTGCGAGAAGGATCACCACTACTCGTAATTTTGATGTTCTTATAAGGTTTTGTGCATTCAAGCAAACTCACATCAGTGAATGGAGTTGCAGAGATACATGTGCGGTAATTATTCAGGTCCAAGAGAACACTAGTACTGATACAGTCGGACGGCCAGTCCATGTTTGTCCTGGGACGCTTTGGGCGCAGGCATTTCAGGCTTCGGACTTTGGACGGGCACCTTTTGCTGTGGTGTACTGTTGTTGTCGACAGGAGCGTCAGTAGCAGCGTCAGGCGGGACGATATGTACTTCCGGTCGCTTCGTTGGCTGCTTCTTCAGGTATGCACTGTGTTCAAGCTTGGCTGCTTTCTGTGCTCGACGTTCCTTCAGGCGTTCCTTTGAGTGCACCGACAGTGGCTCTTCTGGAAACAGGGTGGGGATGGCTCCAGGTTTTAGCTTGGGCTTGCAGGGGTTGGCGAAGATGTTTCCTTTACCGTCGTGCGATGCTTCCATGCGGATGATCAAATCAGGCTCAAAATGACGCTCACATACTCTGATCTCCTTGGGGAATTCCCTGGGCTCTTCCCATCTCTTTGGCAGTACCTTGATCCACTCATCCCGAGAACCCACTGGACAGACGAAGACGGCGGGTTTGGGACCGGAGTAGGATCTGTAGGAGGTGAGACATCCAGCAGCGCGGCAACCAGAACGAGGCATTCCTGCAAAAGGCAAACACGACACCGTTAGACCAGTTGTTAGGACTCCCCACGAGGGAGCAGCTCCACAAGTTAGGATACGATCTGTGATGCAACTGATGTTGGTTCTGAGGAGAGCTAGTCTTAGCTGGACATGTGGAAGTTACGAGACGATGACAAATTATCGAGTAAAATACGTTGACCAAGTTATCAAGTATCAACAAGACTTGCGAGCAGCTAGGCTGAGATAGCTAACACAGTAAGGCTCACCAAACTAACTTTACTGTCACTTGTTGCTCATCCCGACTAACGCCATCTCTTTGTTCCTTTGTTGAATCGGGTGCGAGAACAGCTGCAACAAGACTCTATGCTGGCTCAAATCAATGTTCCAAAAGCAGGCTTGACTTACACGGAACTCTTGCTGGGTAGGCTGCAGCTTCGGGCGGAATGCAGCGAGTTTCCTGTTCGCCAAATTGCGGACCTTTTAGGGACCTCAATACGCCCTTGGTTGAGACCAACGCGTTGCATGTTGGGGATCATCTTTTCGGCGTCCGTGTGGTTGAAACAGGGTCCGTCGAAGTTTTGCTTGCCCTTAAGGCGATCTGCAAGCCTATTTGCGCTTACGATGAATGTAAGTATGGGGAATACCTTCGAACAATTAACAAGCCGTTGCCGTAGTACATAGTACATTTACATGTGCGTTGGTTGAGTAGGACCAACAAGGAACTGCTCGAAACCACGCTTGGAGGTTCGTTGGTTTACGGTCGGAATGACACGATCCCATTCCCTCAACGCGTTTTGTAACGAAAACTTAAGAAAGCAACCTCCATCATGAGTACTCGATTGAGTACCACGACGGCAGCACTCGTCTTCCGGACCAGCCACGCCCAAGATGTTGGGCACTTCCGGTCCCTTCTTTGAATGATTCTCCAGAGCAGCACCAAGCTAACGTACTCGCTTAGCTACTCTCTCTTCAGGGGATGCGGCAGACTGACGTCTCTTCTGTATCACTGCCCATTCTGAAAAGATGGTGGAGCAGCCCCAGGTTGTCAGTAGAGGCTTGATGGGATAGGTGACCATGTTGCCGCTCTCGCTCTTGTCACAGAGCGGCGGGTGATCAGCCAAGGTTCGAAGAAATGACGTTCAAAACCACGATCACCTTCGGGGATTCCTCCTCCTCTTGCCATCTTCTTGGCAGCACTATTGGCCATTCATCCCGGCTGGCGGTCAGACATCTAAATACTGCAGGCATCGGTCCATCCACTCCATCGTAGGCCTGACGAAAGGTGATGCATCCAGCAACGCGACACTCAGAACGAGGCATTCTTCTCTCTTAAATCCCGTTCGCCTCTTCACGCTAGCATTGCAGACGAAAGGTACGCCATCCCAAGAAAGCACAAGGTGTTGGCCATTAACAACGAGCGTGGGAAAATCGTCGAGTAAACTGAAACGGTTACAGAAACAGAACATATGACATGAACAAAGAGTTGATGAAATCGACTCGTTCTGGATGCCAAGTAGAAACCACGGGTGTGGTGATCCACCCGCAATGGCGATTGTACTTGGCTTCTAGTCTGCATAGCCCATCTTAACTTCTCACGTTGGGCTTACGGCCTGCCACGCAGTTTGGTTGGCTAATAAGCGACAAGCGATAGTAAGTTTGTTGTTGTTTTTGCTAAGCTTATAATATAGTAGGATTTCCGGTTGGTCTCTTCTAATACTATGAACTTTCTCAGCCTTTAGAAGTATCCCAAGCCTACTGGATGCTACCGCGACCCAGAGGTTCTAAGATATACTTCGTCTCCTGACAGCCAAGATATGGGCGATACCAGATTCTCAAGATGCGTCGTTTCCGGATGCCCACAATCTCCAGGGATTACGCTGGTCCACCTGTATCTCAGTTCAGATCCCCACAGAAGTCTCGAGAAGAATGGTGAAGAGCGATACCGCACAAGATGAATCTCATGCCTGGAAACATCACTATCTGTGAACGACTCTTCGAGCCTGATGATGTTCAGCGTGCAGGAAGACGTCTCGGCTCTTCCGGCCATATCGTTACCTACAGGCTGGCCAAACCTGCACTGAAGCCTGGCGTTATACCCACGAAGTTCCCTGATCGTGCTTTCCGACGAAATCTAGGGTACCGAAGGCTCCTAGGACCTCTAGCGGTAGGCTGAAAATTTGGAGCCTCAAGGCGGAGAAATGAGCTTAGATGGCAATCATGGCATACTAATTTCACCGTTACTTTGTAGCTATCGCTGACTTCTCTTCTGCTCTATCCCGAAGCGTGAGCACAGCTTCACATGATTCCTTGGAACCGTCGGCTCATTACTTGAAGCAGAAGTGCATTAGTCAGACTTGCGTGAATGGAGCGACACTGCTGAAACGGCGGATAAACCGTTCCACATGTTAGTGACTTTCGCAAGTTGGCAGTATCAGCCCAGTTTACAATACAGCATCGATTTAAGGTCCAGAAGAGATTCCGGGGAACTACAAAATTTTAGAACGAATAATTTTGCGTATTTTCGTTTTAGATTGTGGGAAATGTCAGGCGCACCAGGACGGTCCATGCTTTGAGCATGCACTTCCGGCAGACGTGATTTACGATAAGCCACCAGTTCCGCTAGCCTACCCCCCCCCTCCCAGATAACCTATTCATATCTTCACGGCTGACGAGTACTGGTAAACATCTCTCTGAATTCAGACAGCATACATGTTCAGATGTTCCTACATTCTCGCATCTCTGTTGCAGAGGATGGACTTCCGGCTGTCACAGCCGAGGAATCTGTCAGCGCTAAAGACACGATCCGACCCGGCATGCTGTTCGGCCCGTTGATCGCTCCTCTGGTCCCACTGGAAGACGTCGAAGAACCTCCGCGGTATGTCCTATGGTCGGAAGACAGAGAAGAGTTTCAAGCCTACGACCTTCGGGACAATTTCGTCTGTAACTGGACCAAGTTCATTCGGCCCACTTCCGACTTTGCCCAAGTCAACGTCGTCGCCTACCAGCAGAAGGACCACATATACTTCTTCACCGTCAAAGAAATGCCTGTCGACACGGAACTGCGCGTCTTTGTCAAAGTCGCCAGTAACTGCAAGGTCTTGGAGGACTGGGTTTCCACACTGGTCGGTTAGACCATCCATCCACGAGACCCACTGTCGGAAGCACAGTCGATCCATTTCGTGCTCCATACTCGACTACGTCTACGCTGCTTTTTTGTTGCAGATCACCTGCTGGCCGATCGCGATCAGATGGACGTGCCAATGGCGGGAGATGCCGAAGACTTCCCCGACGTGGATGATCGTTATCCTTTTAGTCCCGAAATACCACCTCCTTTAGCTTGCAGCAGCAATAAGGGAAAACGTATGACCACGTCGCTATCCATAAGACCAAGACGGAATTACGCTCGAAGGGCCAAAATGCAGCGGACGAGCCATGAAGATGGCAGCTCGGAAAACGACGGGTGTGGTCACACGTCGGACGAATATGAATAGTTGGAGGACGAGAAAGAATTGACCGAGACAGACAATGATGTCAGTGAAGGTGACTTTGAACAACTGGAAGAGTATGAAGACGAAGGAAGGTGATGTTAAAAATACGACAAAGTCTGGTTGCTGTAGTCTGAAATTTCTGGTTGAAGGCTCGGCAAACAAGCTCGGCTAGATTGTTCGCCCAAGTGGCGCACGTTTCAGGAGATATCGGCTGGAAGCGTGCGCCATCTGAGAAATCATCTTGGCGTGTCTTGAAGTGGCGCACCTTTGCGGCAGTATTGTAAGGAAGCGTGCGCTACTTGGGAAAGCGATCTGGTCGATCTTTGTTTGTCAACCTTCATTTTCTCGGTTTGAATTTTACATGACTGTCACTGTGAATAAGCATAAAGCCAGAAAAGAAAAAACACTGTGAGAAGAAGCGCAGTCAAAAGCAAAAAGGGGAAAATGTCAGGAGATTGGAAAAGAGGATAGAGAAAGATGGAGGTATTGTTTATAACTTTATCAAGTCGGATGACTGTTATCCGTTCGAACTACCAACCTTTCGTTTTGGCAGAGCCTCCTCAAAAGAGAAAACTGACGGTTCAGCCCCAAAGGAAGCCTTTAACAATGGAGCACGAACGAGCCAGACTAGAGCGGGTTAGAGTGTTTTCAAGGAGCGCCTGGAAAGTGCGGTCGGAGTTGTCTTCGGATGCCGTCAAATACAAAAAAAACGGTTTGTATTTGTACTGCTTTGATGACAGTGCATGCTTGACATTTGGAATATAATATGGCTTTGTTTAGAGTTGAATAGCGAGGAAAAAGCGGCCTTCGAAAGATGGCGAGAGCGTCGAAAGAAATACATGAAGGATGCCTACAGAGAACGCACTGAAGTAAACCGACGATACGCCAACGGTGGTAAGTTTTGATGGAATCTCGGTCGACACCACTCGAATGTTCGAATAAATTGTGCGCTTATCTGTCGTAGAAATCTCTCTGGAAGAAAAGCAGGCTTTGGAGAAAAGCGGTCCTTTCCTGGTGGATCAAGAGGCGTTCTTGCTGCTGCAGCAGTCTTTCTTGGTTAGTGATCAGTGTCTTCAGTCGACAGAACCTCCACCAAACTTTCGTTCGGAGCAGCTGGTTCGACCGCTAGGGCTGACTGCTGGAGAATTTGCTGACTCTCGGACGAGTAGGGTTGGCCCGCGTAGCTCATCATGGAAGACGGAGCAGGGGTGCGTTGCCGTCTGTAGGTGCATCGACGAGCTGACTTATTCGGTAAACTACAGATGTCCAGCTTCTCCACCTTCCGTCTCGATATCTGCGTGAGAATCGTTACCAGAAATCAGAGAGCCTATCAGCTGTTAAATAGCGCCTGTCAGTTTTCCAGTGCGTTTCTTGGCGCACGGTACATGCATTCTTTTCCCAGTGCTTGATTTCTCCTGGCCCTCAGTCTGTTTATCTTTGTTGCGCAGGAAGGGGCAAGAACGGGCTTTCATCGGGAAGTACGGGTATGAAGCTTACGCGAACATAGACAAGGCGGTTGACGCTGTGATGAATAAGGGTATGACTGAAGCCGAAGCGCGGAAACTGTTAGATTCTCAGTGAAAATACTTTAAGGTTCCGCTTGGTCAGAGCCGGGTTCCTCCCTCAGAACAATGTCGCGAATACCAAAGCCCCTGACGCTGCTGCCATGGCTGATAACCCGGCCGTCTCGGATAAATTGAAGTGCTGAGTGACTGCTCTAGAGGGGAGTCACGATGGGCCTACTGCTTTGAGTGGGAGGACCAGTGCTTCATAGGACCTTCATTTCATAGGTCTTTCATTTCGTTGTTTTATCGGTCTTAAAGTCACGTTACTACTGCTGCTCGACTAATTTAGATAGTTCGATCTCTGGCCGACGGATAATGTAAGGTTTGGTATTTAATTTCAATCCGGGTAGAGCTGTTAATGGTTTGAACCATATGGTTTGGTTTGGTTTGGTTTATGTGGTGGTTTGCATGCCAAACCGGTCAAATGAAAATGGTTTCTCCCGCAAACCACCAAAAGTGGTCTGGTCTAAACTCCGGACCAGACCATTCAAACCAAATCACATAATCCGCCGGTTTGCACCGGTTTGCGAACAGCTTTTTTATCACCAGTACATAGTAAATTCTGACACAGTTTTCTTCAACTGACTAATCAACGAAAACAACTAACGAAGACATAAGAAGTTGAGCGACCGTTGCTGGTTTCTCCACAAACAGACGCAAACAGAGAAAAATGGCGCATGCTGGACTTAAAAAAGCACCATGGCAAGCCATCCGGTAGTGCAATCATTTTCCACCAGCAGTGTTGTTCAACACTGCCGGAACTGCGATTTATACCTGACGGAAGGCGTAGTTCTGATGTTGCGCAGCTTATGACACGATGCTCACCCAATTAAAGCTGTGCATCACGTGGCACTCAGAACGATGTGGCAGCGCACGGTGGCAGTGGGGGGAAAAAGATTGGCACTGTCAGACGGCCAATTTCGGCCCGACTTCTAGCACAGAATCTGCAGCTTTTGTATGAAATTTCCCTTTACCGCAAACTATATTAAACCACATAAACCAGTGGTTCATATGGTTTGGCGTGAGATCGAAACCGGTTTGAGTAGTTCGGTTTGAGATGCCATATGGTTTGAGGTGGTTCGGTTTGGATGTCAAACCACGAACCACATAAACCATATAAACCACTAAGTGGTCTGGTTTGGTTTTTAACAGCTCTAAATCCGGGCAAGCAAGCGGAAACAACTTTGTGAGTGACACTTGCCTGGTCGTGTAATTCGTCTGTTTGTAGAAATTTCTCTGGAAGAAAAGTAGCCCCCGAAAACCCGTGCGACGAATGACAATAGTGTACGATAATTTCAGAAGAGCTTTAATAGCTCCAAGTTGTATGGCTTGAGACAAAATCGCAAGCGTTCACTGTCTCTGTTAGGGTGAACGAGAAGGATATTAAATTTTGTTGACCAAGGTTCTACGGTCAGACGTTTGTCATGGTGGTCTTTCGTTTCAATAATGTGCTCAGGCCCGCGAATGGGTTTGATGTAACCTAACTTTCTCATCTATGTCTCTTCTTGGGTTCAGGTTAGACGGCAAACTCGAAACAGCAACAAACGAAAATGAATGAAGCCCCGTCATACAGACAATCACATTCATGTGTGACATGCTATCCCATGGGAAACGGCATATGCTAAAACCAGGGCCTGGACTGGATCGGTGGATCCCTGTATCTGGATTCTGTATCTGGATTACGCCTGGATCTGTACTCTGTATCTGGACTATCATATTTTAAAACGGAGGTGACAGGTGAATGACAAAATTTTTTTACAAGGAACCACCGAAAAAAATCCCTAAATAAGACAGACAGAAATTCAGAAAACTGAAAATTCAGAATGAATTTTCAAACGAGGGGTACGGGTATGATCCATAAAACATTAATGGTAATAGGAAAATAATAATTGATAAATTGAAGAGAAAAACTTTACCAGATATTTAAAACTGTCTCAGATGAATCTCAAACTGTTGTAGACAGGGCGTCTGTCGCGTCTTCTACCTCTTCTTTCCGTCTTTTTTTCCTACCTCTGGGTACGCTTTCACCATAGCATACTTGACCGAGTTCTGGATCGATTTCTGATCAGACAGGCTCAGCTCCGCGTAGTTCTTTTCTTTGAAGGAGACAGCAAGGCGTTCATACAGAACATCAGAGTAAACAAAGCTTTCCGCGTCTTCTTCCACCATCGCTGTTATCGCATATGTTAATGATCCTGTTGGCTTTGATGAAATTTCTTTTGTTGCGGTTTCAACAGCCGCATGCACGGGCGTGGTAAAAGGAGTGGGTGGCGGATTGGACGCAGGAGAATGCGCATACGTAAACATGTCGCAAAGCCGATTGTTTTGTCTGCAGTTTCGCCCTCCTAATATTCCCCAGATATCGGTCGACAGTTTCAACTGAGTTTTGCAAATCTTCCGCAATTCGCCAGCTGTTTTCTTCCGGACCGTAATTCTTCCACTTGACAAGGTACTGCTTTACTCCGTTTTCCGTCCTGTCTGCAATTGTTCCGTCCACTTCATATTCCAAAGGACCTTGATCTTCCACTGGAACAACGAGGAGAGGGGACGGCGGCGGCAATGAAATTCTTGATAACTGTCGTTCCTTCACTGGCACAACAAAGTCCAAGGGTCGCATTTTCAAATGACAATATTTTTGATCAAGTTCAGTAAGAAATGCAAATACCGATGTTAAGACCAAACGTAAAATTCGGGCGCAGAGTGAACTCTGACTAAATGAGTGCATTAAGCGCGATCGGATTTACCAAGGAACGAATAACACGAAATGACAGAATACTGGTCGGTGGCTGACCGTGGCTAACCTCGCCCGGTTAGAAACGACAGTCACTACCCGGTTCAGAATGTCAAACTGGACAGCTGATTTCCTGTTGTCAGTTCGAAATACCGTGGCAACAACTTTTCGCTAAGTCATAAAACGGGTGACTGAAGACGCAGAATATAGACAAAAAACTTTACTGTGGCTAATTTCGAACTTAGACCTTCTTTCCGGTGAACTGCTTCAAAAACTTTCTGTGGCTTGGCTCAAACGATTCTTTGTCCTCGGTTCGAATCACGATGTCGGATGGGTTGAATTCTTTGTCGTGCTTCTCAACGCATTTTGCGTTAGCGTGGAAGTAAACCGGAGAAACTTTTCCATTTTGTTCTTGATTGTTCTTCTTGAAGGATCGTATCATCTGACTGACGACGACCAGGTCTTTCGGGGGACTGGGAGCATTACCGTCCAACCGGAACTCGGTATGACAACCAAAGCATTTTTTCACACTTCCGTGACAGCCAGACAGAAAACGAAGCTCGTAAGTGAATGGCTCGACAGCTGCAACGGAATTCTTGGTTCGCTTCTTCGCTGTGTTCTCTGCGGCTGTTCGATAAGCCAAGGCTTTACCTGAAACTGACCAGCATCACACAATCGTTCCGCTACCATGAGGTCAGAAAAGATGAAATACCTTCAGCAGAAGTTAAAGTTGAAACCTGCGACGTCTTTTCGGTAGTACCAAGACGGCGCTGGGTCCGGTTGTGACGTTTTAGTCCAATGCCTTTTGCAAGCTGGAATGACGCAATCTTGTCTAACAGGGCCTCGGACTTCTTTTTGTTGTCCCACATTGCGTATGCCGCGCTGACTTTCTTGACGGCAGCGACAGCCAGCGCGTGTTGACATATCTTCCCAACTCTGTATGGAAGACAAGTCTTTGCGTCGCAGGCTACCTGTCCGGTCTTCGGGTTAATGGTAACGGTATGAAATTGATTTCTGTGACTGGCCACAATGAAGCACATGTTGTCATCACCCGGCGCAGCGATGATATACTTCTTGTTGTCCACCAAAGCCCGCGCTTTCACTTTGAGCTGAAGACGCTGTCCACCTTGTATATTCGCAAAGCCATCGAGCAGTGACTCTTCAGAGTCAACAGGGGAAGCACGAGGGGAGGAAGCTTCGGGCAGAGTCTTCTGAGTGAGCTCGAAAACTTCGCCTTCCAAAGAATCCTTAACGATAACCACGTCTACTTCCTTCTTCAACACAGGCTGGGTGTGTATCTTTCTCAGAAGCTTCTTTCTGTCTTTTTCCGATTGCCTAATTAAAGACTTAGAATTGTTGACTTTCGAATTTATCAAAGGCTTGAGCTAACGAAAGGGACGAGACTACCGCCTGATCACTTACACCCGAAAAAAATCTGTGGCCCGGACTTTCAGATGGTTGTATTGGTCGAGCAGATCCATTCCAGGTGTTCGGTCGATCAGCGTCTCTTCAATGTTCTTTTCTTGTTTCTGCACGAGCTTCTGCATTGTCTCAACAAAGGGAGTGAGCTTCATCTTCTCTTTGCCTGTCTGCCGCTTTATTACGGAGTGCATACATTCGTTTGCGTTCTGAGTATAGACGTCCAAGTTCAGCTGACAAGCGATCCGTGTCGACAGCGACATGCAGTTCTGTATCAGGTGCTCTTTCTTCTCCTTGAACTACGAGACAAACTCAGCGCCTTCTTCCATGATCGCAGTTCATTTCTCATACAGGGCACCAGCTGCAGTCTCGAAGTCTCCCCCTGCACAGTCCACCAAACCAGCCGTTTTGTCTGTGCCTTGCTTCTTTCCGAAGATGTCTTGAATGACCTGCATAGAGACGTCAGGTTTTTCCCAAGGGCACGAAGCTTCTTCTCTATGTTATCGCGCATGTGTATGTCACAGAGAAGATGGTTCGCCGCTGGAAAGAGATCTTTGAACGGCTGGTACAAAGCCGGATCACCATCAGTGCCATACACCTTCAAGTCTACCAACTCAGAACAATGTTTCTTCAGAGAAGCTGCCCTCTGCCAGTACGTCGCTCGCGACTTGTCTTGATGGATGAAGATAGCACCTGAACATGAACAGGTTAGCTTCACATATGATTTTGATAAGCAGTGGACTATCAATACCGAAACTCCTTTAGTATCATCGTTAATGAAACTTACCGAGCATGACTGGATGATCCCCAATATTGGCAGATCTCGACCGAAGAAGCAGGTGTCGATACGTCACAGCAGTAACGAAGATCGTTCCCACGTTGAACATGGTGTCGACGCCAAGCACAGAAAAATTATCAGCATTCGTGCAGAATCGTACCATGTCATCGAGCTGTCTCTGTGTTGCGCAGAAGATGAAGAGCGATGGGACTGCGTGGATTTCGTTGATGAATCTGAGAGACGGAAAGTCGAATTCTTTCTTGCATTTTTCCTGGAGTCCCATGATGTCATCTACTGGCTGCGCGTCTTGAGTTAAATTTCGGATTTGTTTCGTGCCGGTTGGGATACTAGCGGGGTTCTTTACTGTGTAGATCTCATCGCGATCCTCTTCAAAGGTCTTCAGAGCGATGCCGCGGTCTTGGCTCTTTAATGACTCCTTCACGCTTTGATAGCTTCGACTGTAAGGCTTTGATCCGTGTCAACGGTTACCATGCTGTGAAGGTTCGAAGGAATATGCCTCCTTGTCAAACTGGTAATACAGAAAGGAGTAATCACACTTGGCATGGCTGTCGTCGTGAGCGCGAATGTACACTCGTCTGAAGTCTTTGGACGAGTTGCAGATCCAAGTCTGTCGAGTGAACCAGTATCCCTCTTCATCAGCGTCGTACTCTTCCTTCGTTGCGCTCATCAATTTACCTTCAGTGCGGGTGAAATAGAAGGAGCGCGGACCGTGTGCTGCAGAATATGCTCCGTTATCGTCGGAGAGAACATCACGCGGATCAGTCAGCGACTTCTCATGCATGATTAACACACAATGATCTTCTGGTCTAAATGGCGGATCTTTCGCGACAGGATCGATTTCCAAATGGACGTCCAGTAACAGCTGGACAGCATCAAACGTGCCGACTGTCTGGTTCCTTCCTCGACTGAAGCAGTATGTGTTAGCGTACTTGCAAGGCGAATATCCCAAGCTACCTCTGTAAACAATATTAACAGTCGCTTGTTGATTTCTGAACGTGGTTTGTCTTGTGAATCGGATAATAGCAATTATCTAATTATAAGTTCGCAATTAAATTTCTGATGCAAAGCTAGTCTTAAACCAGAACCGGCTCACCTGAGCTCATCAACGTCCTCTGGATCGAGGTTGAACGATTTTTCTGCTTCTGGTGTCTCCTCGTGTTCGGAACTGATGGTCTGGTAATCATCGGTTACTCTGAATGCTGCCTTCAAATTCCTCCGCGCACCTTGATCCTCTTCGTCACTGCTGTCGAGCGTGATGACGTCTTTACTTGGCTGCTTCTTTCCGGTGATTGAGAGTACGGTTGACTGTCTTCCCGCACTTCCCGACAAGTACGCGCTCAAGTGTCTTTTGAAGCCCCGATCAATCTAGAAGACCATCAGACCATCACATGTTGAAATTGAGATTATGGAGGTTATCGTGTTCGTATTAGGATAACTAATTAATCCCTTACCGCTTGAAACGACGATGGTTTTTTAATGGGGCTGTTTGGCAAACTGCTTTTAATTTCGGAATTATACGGCACAAGCAAGGGAAATCTGCAACCCAAAAGCGTGATGGTCAATATTCAATTTTTTTTCATGATCTGATATTTTTCTAATGGCTTAATGGCTAAAACGCGAATGTCCACTTACGATGATTTCTCTCTGCTGTCGTTTTCGGCCTCATTCCCGCTGGATGACTCCTCCATGACCCAAAAGTGGCGACCAAGAGGCAGAATAACACTCACGAAAATATCGGATTACGTTTCAAATAACAGTATCAAAAAGACGGAAATGAGGAACAAAACGTCGACCGTTATTGCATTTGTGCATCAGACACTGATGAAGCAATATCGCCATCGTGTGAGCGCCAAAAGATTTCTCATTTAAGGCTGGTCCTTCACTTCATTGTCTGTAAAAAATCTCCCTGCAGCTTTGTTGTTCTGTTGCAGACTGGCGCCCTTCACGGTATCAACATTAGGAGCGTGATAAGCCGGTCGAGTTGCATCGGTGGCCGTTACTGCGTAGTTATGTGAATTTACGTACAGAGACAACATTCCATCTTTGTAGAATATTATTCGGAAAATTTTCGGCTGCATATTGTATTTTTAGTTTTTAAAATGTACGTCAGTCCAGATACAGAGTACAGATCCAGGGGCAATCCAGATACAGAATTCAGATACAGGGATCCACCGATCCAGTCCAGGCCCTGGTTTTAGCATATGCCATGGGAAACAAACCGTACGTATATGTCTATAGTAAAACTTGAAGGTGTAAATTTAAGTTTGTAAGCAATACTGAAGACATCTTGAAGCTCTATAACGGAAGGACTGCATATTTATAAAAAGAAAAGCGGCAAGCAACATTTATACCGTACCATCGGTTCTGTCGACGTCGACCATGCAGGGGAATTGAAAACCTTGTTTGCCTCGAGTGGCGCTGAAGATGTGGCAGGGTCCTCGGAAATAGTTCTCTATGTTCCCCTCGAGCAGCGAACCAGTCAAAAAAAACCGGAGACTCAGCAATGGTCGTTCCTTTGGCCAGCTTTTTCTTGAGATACAGCCTATGGGCTGCTCTTTTGAACGTGGCTCGCGCCGTCTCGTGTACCCTCCTTTCCCTGTCCCCCAGGGCTTCTGCAACACAAAAATCAAAGGCAGGTATGCAAATCACTGTGTAGTTTGTTGCTAAAGACTCAAGGGACTGCACCTCCTCGTAGAATTTTCTGTCGCAATGCTGCTCGCTTCTTTCGACGGTAGAGGTTAGCCTTAGCTTGCTTCGCGTCGCGCATGCAGAATGTGCGCAGATTCAAGATAAAGCTTGGACATTTTGATGGTTTTTGGAAGTCCTCCTCATGTCATAGGTATAACTCGCATCCACACATCCCGCTGCCCGACTGGACATGCAGCAGAAAGTTGGAGCAGAGATTAGAGGAGGTAGAGGAACCGCTGTATATACCGTAGAGGCGCAAAACATGGAAGCGGTAGAGGCACTTACCACCACGGCGAACAATACCATTGGCCGACACGCACAGAGGCCACGCCCCAGTAGAGTCGGGTACATTACGGTTACTCGACTGTTAAATTGATAAGGTTCCGGTTATACAGCGTCGAAGCACGATGATATGGAACCGTGCAAACTCAACATCACCCTGCAAAGCTAACGCTCACCAGTAATCCGAGCGTTCACATGTGACGAGGAGAAAGCAACAGGTGGAAGGAAGCTAAGAAGCTTCGTCGAGCACGGGATGTCAAGCTGCTTACGCAGTAACTTGGTGAACTCATTCAGAAGAGCTTTATTTCTCACGTGTCTTGCTCAACCGTAAGTCATGTTCGTCTGCCCAAGTGGTTCGATACTTACCTACGGTAGCACCTCTGCAGTGGGCCGTATTTAGGTGCTGGCCAGACCTACATCACAAGCGCAGGCGCAGCATGTACCTGCATACATAGATAATGGGCAACGACTCGACCTGTTAAGTAAGACCGAACTGTTGGTTTTGTCCCAACAGCTAAAGGTCATCCAAAGTCATCCATTTGACCTCGACCTTTGATGGTCACTAGTCTGGCAATGACTGTATCAATGGAAGACTGGCGTCACGCACGTACGCATTCCTCTACCCCATCTAGCCTCTCTGGTTACAGGAGTAGCCCCGCTGTACGAGCGTGAGCTGGTGATGCAGTCCAGACTCCGGGACGCAGCACCCAGACATTCTTGCGCAGTTGAAGTTTCGGTTAGTAAGCTTTCGTCAACCAACCTCGTACTAAAAAGTGCTGCAAAAACTCTTAAACATTGGCGGTCGAGTCCGATGGAAGAAAAGGAAGTTCTCAGAGGATACCCAAGGGGACTCTGAATCGCAAACTCATCAGGAAGCTCGATCTCCAGACAGCAGGATCCGTTTTTCAGGATGATTCCCGATTTTTTTTCTGGTTTTTCCAATTTGTTTAGTTTTTGCTGAATCATGACTTTATGTCTGATCAATCAAATTCGTACGAATCAACGAAAGCAGTTAGTTGATTAACAAAGAATTAATTACTCTCAGGACCCTGCCGGTCGGACAAATGGTACGACCGACAGGGTATGACGTAACTCGTGCTGCCTGCTGCGCGATCGGCAGCGACGCGGCTGGGTAACTAGGTAGAAAGGTGGATGATCGTGCGATGGTAAAATCGCCAGGGTGGGTGGGTAGGTTGGTTGACCACTAGTGGTGGACCATTGATCTTGGTAGTTTGACCACTAGTGGCTAGCCGTTGGTCTTGCTGTCTTGACCATTTGTGGTTGACCATTGGTCTTTGTAGGTTGAGCACTAGGGACCGGCCATTGGTTTTTCTATGTCTGACCACCGATACTAGCCATTGGCATTGATAGGTAGACCGCCCAATCGCAGCTGGTTCATTCGCCCGTCCTTTCTGTCTATTGTTCAATGGGCGTGGTAACCGGTCTGGGCTTTTTATAACGTCAGATGTCAATGAACCTTGGTTTCTGTCCTTTGATCTTTCCGCCACAGGCTCAGGCTTGCCATAGTTTCCCCAATTTAAGGGCACTAGAATGCCTGAACAGCTTTCTACGATGACTCCAGCGATCTATGATTCATTCTAAAGCTCCGGTGGAAGGCCAGCCTTTTGGGCGGAGCTCTCGCAGAAACAACAGAAAAAGTACTGCAGTGTTTCTAATGCAACGCATGAAGTTTGAGAAGTACAAAGTAGAAGGTATGTTCGCTAAAAAATAGTACCATTGGTCGAGGGTTGCTGACGGTCTGATTTCTACTCAAGCGGTACCAACGGTGACGCTTGGTCTTACCATACGGCCCGCCATCGTAAAGCGCACCGGAAGTGGTTCGTATCGCAATCTCTCTAAACTCAGTGTCACTAGTTTGTTAATTACCGGTAGTACTGCCGTTCCAGTTTCCAGAGTCCAGACTTTCTCGCTCGGGGCATCGTTCCTTTTGCGCAAAGTTGTTCGGATGATCCCAGTACTGGAGCTCGATCTCATCGTATTAGCGCGTGTTGTATGAAATGGCGAAAAGATCTTCAGGTTGTGTTATTCCAGGTTGTCCAACTCGATCGCTAAAGTACGATGGTCCGAAAGTCTCCGCGTTCGATTGTCCGAAGGGCGCTCGTGACACATGGCTCAAGATTATACCTCGTAACGGCACAGCCAGACTCAACAGGATCGTCGTCTGCGAGCGACATTTCGAGCCGGACTGCATACGGCGCGACAGTCATGATATGGATGACGACGGCAACATCATCATGGTCCCACTCAAAGTCCCCAAATTGAAACCTGCTGCCCTGCCGACCATATTTCCCGACAATCCGGACTTTGTCCAACCGAAACTACCAAAGCCACCAAAAGTTGTTAAACCCCCGAAACCCTTGAAAGGTAGAAAGGTTCGGCGGAAGTGTCTCACAACAGTCTGATAATATGCATTTAATGTTGTCCAGATCCCGTGTTCTCCAGTTTTCCGTTTGCCCGAAGAAGAACCGGGAAGCCTGCCCCAATGATCACCGTACCCCGGGAACCAACACCTGAGCCTCCGGAAGGGGAGTTGGCTGTGGAGAGTCCGGTGGATAATGAGGCAGCTACGAAGGAACTCATATACCAGCGAGCATGTAAGGCATCCCCCTCCAGTCGCATATCGTCCTTACAGCTCTACCAGTTGCCGTACCATATTATAAAGAAGAATAGAGCCAATTTCTCAATGTCTCCGAAGGTTGCGAAAAGTGCGACGCCCGTTTGGACGGACCATGCTTCGAACATGCACTTCCGGCTGACATCATCTACGATAAACCACCCGTTGCCCTGGCATATGGATCCCTCCCGGACACCTTAATTATCTCTGTGAAAGAATTAGACGCAGGTCAGAGGTACCCCTGTACAACAGAGTTTCAAATGGCCATGCGTTATATAACTGTTACTGCAGCGGATGGACTTCCAGCTGTCACAGCCGTGGAATTTGTCAGCGCCAAAGAGACGATCCGACCTGGCATGCTGTTCGGTCCGTTGATCGCTCCTCTGGTTCCACTGGAAGACGTCGAAGAACCTCCGCGGTATGTCCTATGGTCGGAAGACAGAGAAGAGTTTCAAGCCTACGACCTTCGGGACAATTTCGTCTGTAACTGGACCAAGTTCATTCGGCCCACTTCCGACTTTGCCCAAGTCAACGTCGTCGCCTACCAGCAGAAGGACCACATATACTTCTTCACCGTCAAAGAAATGCCTGTCGACACGGAACTGCGCGTCTTTGTCAAAGTCGCCAGTAACTGCAAGGTCTTGGAGGACTGGGTCTCTCCGCTGCTAGGTAGGACTGTTCAACCACCAGACATACCGTCGAACCCGATTGCTGGCAGCGAAGCGGAGGTCGTTTTCTCGGACTTATTTGACCATGTTGCTCTCCGTTTCAGATCACTTGTTGGCCCACCACGAACAGTTCGAGACAGGTATGGACGGACGCACCTCTGACGAACTGGAACAGTTCGAGGACGGGGATGAATTGACCGACACTGACAAGGATGACGTGAGCGAAGGTGACTTTGAACAACTGGAGGAGTATGAGGCAGAAGGTGAGGGTGGAGTGATCGCGAATGATGTCCTTGTTCGGTTCGTTTTGGTACTATGCTCGCTCTGACCAGGGATGGAAAAGATCGCCAGACTGGAAATGTTGGAAGCACGAAAACGGAAGAGTCAAATGCTGGTACGGAACCGCGAACTGCGAAAAGCTCGACAGCTGGAGCGGAACAAAAGTGGCGACAACCCCAGCGACAACTTCCCGTTAGCTGGGGACTACCAGGAAACAGACGATGAGGGGGAAAGTGAGGATGGGATGGACAGCCTAAACCAGGACGAGGACATGGATGATTTTGGTATGGAAGGTGGGAGGTGAGCGAACAAGTTCGGGATTATTGTCATCTCAAGTGGAGGACGTTTCCAGTTGAAAAACATGAGAAGCTGCGCCACTTGAGGTTGTGATCGTCTCGAGCTTGTTTGCCGGCATCCCCAATTATCATGGTTTATCTTGCGTCAGATTACGTTGTTTTTCAAAACTTGTCAGAGTTGTCGGACGAGGAGGATGAAGAAGACTACCAGCACAGACCAAAGGCCCGCCGTGATTTCGGCCACATGACCCGGAAGCAACGAGCCGCTGCACGTAGAAGAATGGAAAGAGCGCGATACTGGAACGGAGGTGAAGATGTTGAGTCGCCCGAACTTAGGATTGATCCTTCTGGAATGTGAGCAGTCTAGTGGTGTTTAACAGTTTTGGTTTTGCACAGATATGACTGCCGAAGAAAAAGCGGCTTTCGATGCCAAGGAAGATCGGCGTAGCGACAGACAGGCTCTTCGAAGGGGAAAACTTGATCGAACGGTACTGTACAGACTAGCTACGGTACATGTTCGATAATCAGGCCTTTTCACATTGTACGCCCATCTTTTAGAAAAAGATAAGACATGAGAGAAGACGAACCGGAGGTGACGGTAAGATGATTGCAGTATTGGGCCGGAAAACTTTTGATTATGTCTTCTGACGAGTAACGTTGTCATAGCAGAGAAAATGGAAGAAGTTCGTGCAGAGAAGCGAGTGGTAGTTAGTCGGAGCAAGTTTTCTGATATGACGAAGGAGGAGAAGGAAGCTCATCGAAAAGAAGTGGCGCGGAGATACAATGCGAAATTACGGGAAAAAGTGTTGGCAGAAGGAGAACGATACAAGAATGGCCGTAAGTCGTTGCGAAATCTCACACAGCGAGTTCGATCAATTTTGTGACTGAGTCTTTGTAGATATGACTCCGGAGGAAAGAGCGGCCTTTGAGGAGAAGCAGAAAGCGGTGGAGGAGAAGGGAAAGAAACAGTACGCGAAGACAACGGAAGAAGACTTACGCGCCAAACGAGAAGCTCACCGACTGCGAAGGCAACGCTTCTGTGATGGCGGTAATGCTTTAGCTTCTCGTAAAGCCTTAGCTAATTGCAATTTCGTTCGGCTCATTTGTGAGTTTGTTGGGTATTTGTTTTGTTTTCAGAAATGACGCCAGAAGAAAGTGCGGCATATTGGCGAAGGCGGATACGGCACAACCATATGTCCAAACTGAGACGAGCAAGAATCAAGGCTGCGAAGTTGGGTCAGTTCATTTTTGCGATGCTCGACTTAAGTTTTCCGGATACGGAACTTTATACGGCAAATATTCTCATAATAGTACGGAATTCTGATGCTCTTTGCAGGTTTGAAGCCGGCCGGTGACCATGGAACTTCCCAAAGCAGTATTCGACAGAGTGGTTTGCGGAATCTCGAGGCGGGATCTTAAAGCCAGGTGACGTTTTTCGCGTATGGCTAGAAAACGGGATTCTTCCAGAATCTTCCTCGAAGTATGGGGGGAGGCCTCCGGGTGTCTTTCATCGAATATTTTCCTCGTACATTACTGTATGCAACTATCATTCTTTTGACCAGTACTGGTCACCACCCGAATAGTTCTTTGCATTCTCCTTTCCCGTTTTATGTTACGTGGATCGAGAGTACTCCGGATATCGTTGTAAGACTGGCCAACCGGGGTCAACCTGATGCCAAACTTGATTTGCCTGTGGCCACACTACTCCTTCTCTAACGTTACTTTAGCAGGCGCAATAAAACAGTCAAATTTAGCATCGGGTTGGCAAGCATTTCCGGCGTTGTAATTACAACGGAGTCAGTCAGAAGCGTTAGGTAGCATGGTGGCCACCCAATTATTCAAAGTTGTGATTAGCTGCTGTGCTTACGAGTGATGTTGCAGCTCATTTTAGCTACAGTCGGACTTCCATCCCGCGATGGCAGCTTAACACTCATAATACCGGGGGTACAACTCGGTTTTGCAGCGCACGGTTATCTGACCGCAAATCACTTCCTGTGCAGCTTTGGCGGTTCGGTATTTGTTGTTTGCCTGTGGTGGCAAGTTCTCTATGACATGTAGCTGGTGACCGCTGGCTAAACACTACGTACGGAATTGGAAATATTTTACAAGGTTCAAGGGCAAACTGCTCCCAACACATGTTCCAGGTCCTCCTTCACGCGCCAAGCTTTTCAACAGCTGGAAACCAATTCAGAACAACTCAATCACTTCTTTACAACATCATATCTCCAGCGTCCAACTAGCGGTTGTCCAGTGGTCAGACAAAAAATCGCAAGTTGCTCGTGGTATTTCGACATATGGCGCAGCCCATGACGTCACGAACGATACCACCACTGGTGGCGCCGC
This sequence comes from Ramazzottius varieornatus, assembly GCA_001949185.1. Classification (NCBI taxonomy): domain Eukaryota; kingdom Metazoa; phylum Tardigrada; class Eutardigrada; order Parachela; family Ramazzottiidae; genus Ramazzottius; species Ramazzottius varieornatus. Next base: position 2,878,860 of record BDGG01000005.1, read on the forward strand.
CAAGGTGGCAAGAAGTAAATTCAATCTTTCAGATTTCTATTTTACGCATTGACTTTTTACGCATTGCCCTGTCCCACAAAGACTGAGCGAAGAACAATGATGGTTTGTGGCTCATGTAACGTTCATGTTTGTGCACCGCACAGATTAACGAAGCAGAGTGTTGTTTGTTTAAATTGCAGCAAGAAGAAATCGAAATAAGTGTAGCGAAAATAAAATGAAATACATTGGCTTACCCCGGTCATGTGGCGGAACATTACGTTGGTTTTGCGCAGTAACATTCGCAACTTCATGGGGAAGCATCGTGATTGGTCTGTACACGCCTCTGTTTTGCTTCCAACCAGTTAGAAGGCTGCGGAACTCAGTTGTACCCCCGGTACTCTGCCAGCATGAAATTGCCCGGTAGTGTATACTCTCCCGAAATTCACGTACGTCACTCCATTCAGAGTATAAAACTAGAGAAAGAGTTCTCATACGGTGACTATAACAGTGACGTACGTGAATTTCGGGAGAGCATACAGTATTACAAGTGTAAATCTCTGTTAGAGCATGGAATCTGGTCGCATGTGCTGTACTGAACTGCAGCTGTGCTGTGCTGCAGCACAGCTGCAGCGCTTCAACCGAAGAAATTTGTGCGGCACAGCACAGCATACAGCAGAGAGCCATAGACTACCGCGCAGATGCACCTACCGAAACCTTCCAAAAATTACAGTTTTTTGGCATTCGAACGTCAGCCGCCCCAGCTTTGCTGTACTTTAAGGCAACGTTCTCCAGGTTGACTACCGATTTCGTTGACTGAATTACAAACCACGTCAATACATCGGCGTTCCATGCAGTTGCATCAGGTCAACGTGCATCTGCAGCACAGCTGCTTAGCCACTGGGCATGAAAGTTGTGCAGCACAGCGCAGCGTACTACGCCCTGGTAATGTGCGCAGCTCAGTTACAGCGTACTTTTGGAACTGCGGCCCAGTGCTCTAATCTCTGTACTGTTACGCTAAATGGACACTGCTCGTACGATTTTGACTTTCGAGCCTGCTGGCATACAGAACAAACACCCATCAAGTGTTGCTTTGATAGCTGCGGAACCTCGTTCCCACCTGCTAATCTAAGCCCGCTTCTGCAGTCGGACTGGTCGATCACGTAACCGGTTCGAACAACTTAACAAGGATGGCGGGTCTGATTCCGGAGGATATCGTAACGAGCTTTGACGCGGAGCCATCCTGCAGCTCGGCTGAAGAGGCCAGCGACCAAGACAGTGAGCACACAGAAAAATCTGCACGGAAGACGAGGAGAGCAGTGCCACGGATTCGGAGCGCGGGCGTGTTGGACGAAGCAGGGTGGCTGGAAGGAGTCGTCGGACCAGGTACGAGACGTAAGACCATTGCTCTAGTCAATATTTATAGTGACTTTCGATGTTCGTTAACCTTGCTTGATATGCCTTCTTCCTCTCACAGATCGGCTCGCCGGACAAGAGTTGCTCCTGACGCCATCAAGAAGGACTCCGTCATGAAGGATGGGATGAGTATGAATGCGGCTTCAAAGTTCCCTGGAGTTGGTGGTGCAGAAACTCTGCGCCGACACCTGATCAAAGCCGGTTTTCAACCAGCGATTCATCACCGGAAATCTACGAAGGAGCAAATTGATGCAGCCGTGAAAGATATTGTGGAGCGCCACATGTCCAGAAACAAAGCTTGTAAGGTGCATTAGCTGTCATGGCACACGGTGTGCAAAGCGATCAAGGATCGGAACCTGTAAGTTCAGATTTTTCATTCCGCGTCAAATGTTTGCTAGTCGTCGGAATCGGTATACATAATTGTCTTCCTGGATAATCGTTTACGGTTGTTGGTTCGTAATTTAGTGTATGCGGAAAGCGAGAGAATCCCATCTACGAGAAAGCTGTGGCCGAAGTCACGCAGAACGGCGCCTCTTGCAGATCCACCGGCAAACGATTCAACATCCACCCAATGACAATCAAAGCGGGCTATTCGCTGCCGGCCTTGAGGAATAGGGTTGGAGATGGCGGAAGGACGCAGATTAAGATGGCTGCACAAGCGGTTCTCGACCGGCACATACCTGTCAGACAAGCTGCCATGGAGTTTGGAGCAGACTACACGACAGTTCGCCTGGAGCTGACGCTCCGCGGGTTCGAGTACAGCAAGACCAAACCAAGCAAGTGGGTCAAGAAAACCTCCAAGCCGTTTGCTGTAGTAAATTCTTCTAACGTAAAACCCAATCAGTCTGCTCAAAAGAGAACTGCGCAATCAGAGTCCGGGGAAACCGATATGGAGGAAGAAGAAATAGATCTACCCGAACCGATAGCGCAAGAGGAAGTGACCACTAAAGGACCCAACGAAGGGCTGGGACCGAGGGACTCGCCGGAAATCGAGAGGATCGTGGATGTACGACAGCAACGACAGTACCTAGTTCGATGGCAAGGCCAGACAGAAGAGCAGGCGACCTGGGTGGACGAGGATGTCCTCCTGGGACTGGGCGCTTTGAACATCAAGTAGAGTTCTTTGTCGCTTTGCTCTCTTAAAACTCACCAGATGTCACAGGCAAGACATGTACTGGATTGAAACAACTCGAGACTTCTTTATTTTCTTTGAAAAACACTGAACTGCAAAGTACCGGGCAACGATATGATCCCAAGAGGCCTTAAGGTTCATTGGCTGGTTTAGGGCATTTGGTCGCTCCGTGATCGGTGGCGCCACATCGTTTGCACTTGTGGAAGAACTTGCAGGGGTTCTTGTCGCAGCCTGCGGCGTTGAAGGCTTTGCAAATGTTGAGCTGATCGACGTTTTTGCCGGGCGGACCGGTGGGCTTCGCTTTCTCCTCCTTCTCCTGCTTGGGTCCACAGTTCACAGCACCGTGGTCTTTAGCGCCACATTTCGAACAGACGTGGACATAGCGACAGGGATTGTTGGAGCACGAGCCACGCTGGTCGAAGATGGAACAGGGCGTGTGGGTCTGGCCCTTCTTGGGATCATCATCGGCGGCTTTGCTCAGAGGCATTGTGGGTATTACCTTAGGTTACACAGTGGGTTTTGCAAAACTATCTGGAAGGTAGTACAGGAAAAAACCTACAACTTAAGTACACGGGAAACCACAGCGGTCTACTTGAATTTTGTTTTGGCATGTTTTTGTTACTTGGATACTAAATTCATCAGCAGGAAAAGGAAAGAACCAACGGATAAAATTATCGTCTTCTCGCAATGAGCAGAAAATCGAACACAGTTTTGGGTAAAGAATCTGGAGAAGCACCGTTTCCATGCCACCGTCGTACCAACAAAGTGGAGGCATCACAAGGAAGCAGCAAGATCACGAACCACTATGCAACAGTAATTTGAATATAACAGCAATTTTTTTCTCGGAAAGAGGAACAGTGGGAAGTATACTTGAAGAGAAAATCACAAACGGTACACATATTGAAACCACTGATTGACACCACAAAGCTGCAGCTCGATCACTATCGGGTACGGTGGGTTTTCTATCTTAAATCCCTCCGGCCGGATTTTGAATTCGTTCACCGGCAGCAACATCCTCCCGAAGAAGGCACAATCGAGACTGTTCAGTTCACGACCATCGCTCGTCACGCTACTCTATATTCCACTTCTCCACAGTCTCTTCTCTTTCATCAGTTGTACACTAGGTTACACGGAAACAGAATCAAGCACTCTCTACTGATAATGGGATCTCGGTAAACAAGCTCCACCAGATTCATTGCTCAAGTGGCGCACGTTCCCGAAGTCATTGGCTGGACGCCTGCACCACTTAACGAAACACGATCTGTCGAGTTCCCAAGTGGCGCACGCTTTCAGTAGTCCTACCCGAAAGTGTGCGCCACTTGAGAAAACGATTTGGAGAGTTTGTTTGTTTGCCGAACTCAAGTTCCCGATACCTGGGAAGCTGTAGGTACTTCGAGTCTTTCTTCCGGCATTCTGTCACCAATGTCTCCGGTAACTGACTCAGCATATTTTCCAGCCATTGTGTCTGCGCTTTCGGAAAAGGCCACATGGTACCCGCTTCGTCCAGCACTTTGAACAGTTTACCCTCACGTCTTGGGATATCTTTGTGTTTCAGAATTCTCTTAGTCAGCTCAACAGGTTTAGGGCACCTCAGGAACCCATGACCAATACGAGACGCTACGCTGCCATTCTTCGAAGGTATGTGCATCCTCGCACAGACTTTCCGTCACATCGGCCATGAGAAAGCCGATCTTGCTGTTGACCAGTCGTAGCTGGCAGGACTTGTCCGAAAACTTTTCGATGAGCTTGATTATCTTGGTGGAACTCTTGGCATCACCATAAAGAGTGATGCTGGTTACGATTTGCAAAGGAAAGTCAAAAGCTTTGTTAAACACTTCGTCACTTAACGTGATCCAGAAGTTGGGACGAGAAGGAACGAACACTATGTGACGCAGGCTGTTCGGTTCGAGGATGAACTTTCGTTTAGCTGTGATCTTCTTTCGCATGTTGTTGCGGGTTATACTCTTTCCGTAGAGTGGATCATCGGGGGAGAAAGCGAAACCCTTATTCAGGACGGCAGTCCGAGAAAGCGACGATTTCCAGTCGGAAGCAACCCTGTCAACCGATCAATAGAAACATCTCTGCGCCGCATGTTGAAGTCTTTGTAAGAACGAAGCTCTTCCATCGCGGGCGTTAACGGTGTTGATATCTGCAAAGTGAAACCGTACAGTATAACTGCATAAAATACAGACTGGCGGATTGGTTGGTGGTATCGTAGATTAGAACCAGGCATCTACCTCGAGAGTTTTGAACGAGAACGGAAATAGTAACTGTTGTCAGCCGCTTCGTCCGACCGGACTCCGACGCCGATATCGATGTCCCAAACTGGGAAAATGTTTTGAAGCTGTTTTTTATCAATGACATGCGCAATCGATCGTGCTCTTCCGTATGTACTGAACGTCAGGCTGCGATATTAATCAACCATCAGCCAATCAATCGTTTCAAGCAGGTCTTGCGCGTGTCCTCGTAAAGTAACGATGGACACGCGCAAGACCTCTGGTAAATTTAGCAAGAAGGATATCCTCTAATAACAAAACCACAAGGTTCTATTTTTAAAGCAACCCCGTCTAAAATAAAAATTCAGTCTGCATCAATATATGGGTTGAAATGCGAAGAGCTCTGACATTCTGCTGGTTGTGCTGCCTAGTCCCATCCCAGGAGGCGGCCCAACAGGGTACCTGTGTACAGTATTCGTACCCAGCCCATTGTGTCTTTCCTGGAGTACGAACTTTATGACGCAGTGGCTGGAAAAACGGCATATCTTCCCAACGAAGTTCGTCGTGGAGCCCTTGCAAGCCATCCATGAAGATTAGCAACATCAGGAAAAAGGCACAGTCCAGGGTATCCAGCTCCTGATCGTTACACGCCGCACCGCTATAAAGTCCCATCTTACTCGGCTACAAAACCTCGAGCCCCCAATAAATGAATCGAAATTTTGTCGAGCAGGATTGGAGAGGGAAACTGGGACCTTCAAAACGGAACGCTTGCAGAAATGACTGATCGAGAGAGTTGAATCAGATAGCCATCTCAAGTGGTGCACGCTCTCATTGTTATTGGCTGAAAGTGTCCGCCACTTTGGAAATCATTCGGTTCTGATCGTTTGTCCGCGTCCCAAGCGATGAATGGGCTTACCGAGAACCATGCAAGAACTCCTTATCTTGTCAAACTTGGAACAGGACCATGGAAGGCTATCCCAGTAGTATTCCATCAGCCAAGTGGTGATTCTGGCATCGTGTGGCCAGATGAGACCCTGCTCATCTCAAAACTTGAACAACGTTGTATACATTGCACTCTTCAAGTACGTGTCTGCTACGTATATTTCTGTGTTGGTACGAGGTAAACGACGTAATTTTCCTTTTTGGGACGTAATTATGACGGGTTATATTTCTGAGCTCACTGTACCACGTTATTTGGGTTTTCGTTACCGAGGTAGACAAACTTATCTCCCAGAGCTCTGCATAGGTTTTTGGATGAGATGAAGTTTTGGGTCGAAGAAACTGCTCTTGTGAGGACGAGGGGTCAGTCTAATGTTAAAAAGCCTAAATTTACATCAACAGGAGTACGATGAAAATGAATCAGGCGTTGACGATAATGTTCAAACGTTTCACGCCGTCAGAATTACGCCCTAAGAACGGATACGGCAGGATTACGTCATTTACCTGGTAGAGACGTCTGTTACTGGAACCGTAAACTTCCAGAACAGACGACTGTCCTCCCACCTATTGGAGGTCCCTGTTGACCAGCACCTGCATAATCGGTTGGAATGATGGAGAGGAAGAAGTCCAAAGACTTCAGTGATGAGTGATGACAAGACACGGCAGATGAGGCCAGACTTCCGCCACGGCATACGGACTGTGTACCTCTTCCACATCGGTACCCTTGTCTTCCTTTGTCAATTTCAACAACCCGCTTCTGTTCCATCGTACCTTGCCACAGCAAGCTTCAGGTAAAAAAGAAACACGATTGCCTTGCCGATGCTAGACCAAATTGCATAACGCAACTACACACGAAATCCACATGGTATCGACCGTATGTGAGAATTTGCACGTTGGCTACCAGGATGCGAAGGTTCTATCAGGAAACGGATTTACACGGACTAGAAAAACCGGATTCCACTCTTTGCCTAATCGTAGTATCAATAGATGATCACAGTAGCTATAGGACGTGAGCGTCTAATGTGCTGCATATTCGTCCGACCTCGAAAGTCTGCGAGAGACGGTCTTGATTGGTGACCAGCTTCGCCAAGAAATTTCCCCTCTAAGTTCCACAAGTGATGTAGCGCCTGAACAGCGTTCTCAGCTCCGGGTTAGCCAACACAATCAAAATTGGGTCAAAAATGACCGTCAGTGATTGCATGAGTTTGACAGTTGCGTAGTACTCGGCCGATAGCTCAGTATCAAAGACCAACAGCAGGGTAAAGTACACCTCGCTCGGCGCCAGACATGTCATCGCACTTAAGGTTGTCAGTGTCAGAGTGACGAACCCGGAAACGCTTCCGTGCTGAGGCCGTCCACAGCATCCAACTGCTGGAGCTTTCCTACTTGCCATCGTTGACTTTACCATTGAACCGTCGATTTCAATAGTATCGCTGGCAGGTTTGGTTGCGTTCATTGTAGCTTCGTTCGCTGCTCGAATTCGACGTCGTCTGTGGCGAGTGGCTATGAAGGACTTGTAGAAGATGAGGGGATAGAGTGCTACAATAAAGACTAGTGGTAGATCGTAGACCACCAACTGCGAAACGGGTCCCCATCCTCCGATGGGGTCGGTGTCCAACGTGCACTTTCGTTTACCGTTCTTGTCTGGGTCGGTGAGTTTAGCGATCGTGAGGATGGTTGGTACGATGGTTATGTTGATAGCAAGCCAGGCTGAAATGCATGTTGCGAACGCAAATTTGGTGTGGTGCCGATGATGATACGAGACGGGGAAGATGACGGCCCAGAAGCGGTTCACAGCAATGAGGAAGTGGGACCAGTTGACCGCGGCTTCGATAATCCATGCCAGGAATTGCCGGAAGACGCAGGCGCCATAACCCATTGTCCAGGAGGAATAGTAGAACTGGATAAGGGTGATCGGTTCCCATAGACAAGCCATGGCGGTGTTGGCGATGATCAGATTCATCAGGTAGACGCCGAAAGGAGTTCGCAATGTAGGTCGTTTGGCGAACAACGTCAGAAGACTAATATTGAAAAGCGTACCGGCCAGGATGGTGAACAGTGTAAGCGAAGGCCCGAGAGTCCAACTTCCGGCGTGCTCTGCTGTGGTCCGGTTATAAGTAAGGTTAGCAGTTACGTTGGCTGGGGAGCTGGAGTGGATGAGGACAGTGCCAAGGCTGGCGTTCAGATTGGACATCGTAAGAGGAGAGAGATAGACAGGTGAGTTTCCCGAATGAACTATGCACAAAGTACCATCATTTTATTCGTACAGTAAGAGCATAGCTCGGGCTTTCCAACTCGGTGAAAATGTGTGCGTGCCACATGGGTATCTGACACTGGCGGAAACCTCGGAGTGCGTGGTCGAAACCCAAAGGAGTAAGTATTACTGAGAGCGGCAAAAAGGAAGATGGGATCCGAAGGCTATGGGGGTGTTTACGAGTATGAAGAGTGGATGAAATGCCCCTCGACTACAGTGTTTATCAAAGGTTTCACCAATCTTGCTAGCTTTTGTCCCCAAAGATGCAGATTCGGCATAACACCTCTTCAGCGATGCTGTGCAATTGTGTTTGCTCTAATCGCATTGACGGTAATGGTCGGATGTATTAATTCGACCTTGAACGAAAGGTAAATCCAGTTGTTTTTTTTGTTGCGTGTTGCACACCGTTTTGAAGATCCCATCGATATCCTTTACATTCTTGTGTTCGTAAACATCGTTTAGCTGTTGCTAGTTGGGGTACTGTATTCGCTTTCAGGGTTTGTGTAGCCTTGTTATCGAGCTTAGGATTTTGTGTTTGTCAAGGCATTACGGTGAATACTAGTTCTCGCTTCAGACAACGTTTGTTCTTTGAAGCAGAACGTAGTCGAGCCGACACGAAGTCTGTTTATTGGACCCTTTTTAACATCGACCGGCAAGATCAATCACATCACAATGCCAAAAATGAAAATAAACAAAGAACGAGTCTGTCAAAATCGCAGCGCCCAAGTTTTCTTCGTACAGTAGGAAGTTCCAATAGACGTTACCATGGGCAAACGCGTGTGAGTATCCCAAATCTCGCGCTATGTTCTAGTGGAAGAAAATTCATACTATGTCGTTCGTAAAGTTGATAAGAATTGCTGCTTTATCTGAGGCTCACATTGGTATTTCGAGATGACCGCAACAGCCGATGCATGGCGGGTGGAGGATCGCCACGATGCTTACGATTTCGAAGACGATCCAGGTGGTGCTCCACCAAAAATCGACATGGAATGTTCCGCTGACGGTAAATGCGCTCGAGCAACTCAGACTCTTGGTAAAGTTCCTAAAGTCTACCTGACCGAGGCATGGAAGTACATGAAAATTGCCGGTCGCGAGAACCGCCCTGTGGTCGACTTCCGTCATTACCCCCAGATCGGTACCATGCGCACCGATAAATTCCAGCCAGTTGTTCCGGACAACGTCACCCTCGAAGAACTCGAGCAAGAACCCAGCCTACTCCGTGTCATCCGCGAGAACCACCATATGACCAACCACACCATTGCGGATCACTTCGACGCCAGTGCGCGACACTGTATGCACCTCGGTAACTTCGCGCAGTTACGAGTCGACCCTACATACAACGCTTTGGTCAACGCTATGCCTACCACCAAGAGCGATCTGTGGTTCGCGACCAACACGAAAAGTGTGGAGAACCAGTTGATGAGTAACAAAGTTATGGTGAAAGAATTTATCAAACAGTCGAAGTTATTCAGCTCGAGAGATCTATATCTGATGATGCATTTAAAACGAGCCAGAAGGAAACCGATTGAAGGATTGAAAGCCAAGGCCAAGAAAGAGTATCGCGATACAAGGGAAGCGGATATACATGCGATAGAGCAGTATGAAATGGCGTCGGATAGACGAGAGTCTCATCTACAGGCGTACGCTCCACAGAACCCGCAGGAAAGAGCGATCAAAGATAGTAACATGTACCATCTGCCACCGGATAGTCATCTGACCCACGAGTTACCGGAGTTCAAACAGTTCAAGGAGCCATCGGTGGTAAATCTGTCCGAAGCCATGAACGAGGTGTTTCACTACGCGAAACGTCAGAAGAACTTGTTGAATGCGGATCAGATGGCATTTTATGTCGTGAGAGAGACTGATGGGCCGATTGTTAGTCTAGAGAAGTATCCTCCCCGAAGAGTGTCGCAGTATACTCAGCCCATTCCCGAGAGCTTGCAGTACGGAATGAGCCTGAGTGGTGCTTCGGGAAAAGAAGGAGGAACGGAGGTCGGTGTAAGTAAAAAACGAGGTGAGGACAATCAGCTGACAATACTTTTGTATTAGTGAGCTCGGCAGACCAACTCTACCAGATCGTTTTTCTTCACGTGGCGCTTTTCCAGGCAATAATACCGGGAGCCTGCTCCACTTGGAAGAACATTCGAAGTCGATCGTTTTCCAAGTGGCGCGCTCTTCCAGCCAGTATCAACTGATAATGTACGCCACTTTGACGAACGATGCGGTCGATTCCGTTTGCCCTGTTCCCTCCTGTTACTGTGGGTCTATTCAGTGGGAAGAACCATCTTCGATTTCAGGACGCACCGAACGGAGTATCGGGATCAAGTCGAGACGTTCGCGAAAGAGAAGACAGTGGGGCCGTGTCAAATGTGGAAAAGCTGGAAGATGATCTGGACCTGTCCGACACGCAGAACGATGGAGGTGAGCCTGTCAAAAGTCCACCTAAAATTCAAAAGCAGCGAACGTCGGACATCGTGGTTGACTACCGCGAACCTCATGAGCTGATCACCAAGGTTGTGACAGCCCAGACGTGGTTCTTGATCCCGAATGTCAAGGCTTACTTGTCACGGTACCCACCAATCTTACCCGTGATGCCAGAGGACCCCAGGTCCATCATTCTAGTACCGGTTGGACTTCACAGCGGTAAGATCATTGGATTTTTGTCCTTTATCCGTTGTGGAAGGAAGCCGACATTCACCGAATCAGAAGCGGACATTTCGTTCGTGCATGCAAACTATCTACTTCGGACGAGATACTACGCTGGTGTACGGTCTGTCCAGCGACAAACGGAGAGGAACATGTTGAAGTACATGCATGACATACTGAAGATAAAAGATCCACCTGTTGAGGAGTTCCTACACCAGACGCTGATACTCGCCAGGACGCTGGCTGATGCCGATCGAGCAGGATGTTTCCTGGCTAACCAACTTACGGAGAGTTTATCGTTAGATCGACAGCTGATTGTTTACTTGTTGGAAAGCGGAGGCGAAGACCCTGTCACGGGGAAACCAGCATGCCGAAAAGGCTGTGATATCAGGTAAGTCTTTCCATACACGCGTGGTCCCACTGCGAAATCAGAAACGGAGTACCGGTATGGAAGGCCGGAATGTGCGAATGGAATGTGCAAGAATTTTCCCTCAAGTGGCGCACTCTTCCAGCGTATAGCATGACAACCTGCGCCACTTGGCTTGAGATATTGCACGTTTCGTTTGCCGGCCTGCGTTTCTTATTGACGGCGGAAACATTATATCGAGTATAAAGAAACGACGTTTTTGGCACTTTAGAATGTCGGTGAATAGTGGTATCGTCGGTTGCGCTTACCGACACCGTCGAACGTACTCCTCGTCCGGAACGCAGTTTGACCAGCATTTCTTCTCCGCCATTGATAAGATGATGGCCCATAGAACGGAGTCTCTTGTTTGCGTACCGTTCCTGATGGGCGGAGAACCTTACGGCCTGCTTGAAGTCTTGAACAAAAAGAGTTCCTCCCGTTTCTCCGATCAAGACATCGCGATGCTCCACTTGAACAGCGTCTTCCCTGCTTTGGGTATTCTCATAGCTTGGTACCGAGTAGCCTGCAACAAACAGGAGTACCTCTGGTGTATCTATCGCGCCAGGATTGCCTCCATGAGGAACCGTAGAGTACACCGAACGACACGCCTCTGGCGTCCACAAGAACGTCCGAGGAACTTGCCCAACTTCGCTAACCTCACGCCTGAATTGACCGAACCGGGCTATTTCTACCTGGATGCGATGAAAGAGTTAACGGAGACGTGTGCGGCAATGATAAAGTCGATGGCGGGTGAACTCAAGCTGGATGACACTGTCGTCTGGAACTTTGTGCACCATGTAAAGAATTACTACACTGGCGCAAAGTTTCACAACTGGCGGAATACCTTCGCGGCCTTGCAGACACTGTATGCGATCATGTCCCATACGAATGGTTTCTTCAGTAGCGAGGAGCAGCTGACGATGGCCGTGGCGGTAATGGTACATGGAATCGACCATTGTCTCTTGAATGGTGCAATAACGGAGGGAACGGACTTGCCAGGGGGACTCGCGCATGTCTATGGAATCACCATACCGGAAGCCGGATCAGTCCGGTCGATGTCAATTCTTCTTCGGGTACGTGGTTATTTCTAAGAAAAACTATAAAGGGAAAGAAATAGCAGTGGAAAACACATGACGTTGCTTCGTTCAGCCAATGTGATTTTCACCGTTTTTGAATTGCTCGTAGCGTGAAGGGAATTTCACTGCAAGGGAATTATTCTACAGAGTTTTACCAGCTAGACTTTGTCTTGACATTGAAAATTTTGTCGGTGATTTTGCTCTGGCAAATTTTGCAGGAAAAATCGACCAACGTGTTCCACATGTTCCGTTCCAAATACTGGCGACGCCTCAAGGAGAACGCCCGGAACTGCGTCTTGGCTACACACCTACCTGGCGTTCCACAGAAGACGGCTAAGTTAAAAGCGTTATGGACAGCTGGAGAATTCAAGAGCTTCGAGATCGAGCATCGGCAATTTCTTCGAGAACTTGTCGTGATATGCGCTAGGCTAGGTTTCACTTGCCGATCCCACGATCTTTACAAGGAAGTACTGCACTGCGCTCACGAGGAATATTCTGACACATTACACGAGCAGAAGTCTAGACCCGGATCTACGTCATTCTCGCCCAGGTGGAAACTCCCCGAAGACAAAAAACAGTTCAAGGCACTACAGGTGAATATTGATACGGGGCTGCACGTGGGTAACAGACTTTGTTCGAAGTGGCTCGAAATTCAAACCAACACGAAACTTACTTGCCTCCCTTAGGCTACTTTCCTACGACGGTTTTGCGTACCGTTATTCGACCTTCTACGGCTAATCTTTCCCGACACCGGAGTGTTTCTGGACGCCTGCGTAAAAAACCTGGAGAAACTCGATCCGGAGTCTCGTTTTGACCAGCTGAGTACACTGAGCCACATCGACGGGGGTGGGACAGGCCACAAAAGGAAGGACAGGCACGTCAGTAGTGAAATGAAACGCATGATGCGAAGGAACATTTGGGAAGATATGCGTATACCTTTCGAACAACGGGATATTGAGTACAAGAATTTCGCCGATATGCCCCATCTTTGGCACAAGTCTGAAGCTCCTCAGGATTCATAAACGAAAACTACTTTTTTGTGTTTTAATTTCACGAATTCTACTGGACTGGAATGGCTTCTCTGCCCTTCGATAGGATTATTATCCAACTGCAGCTTATGGGCTTCCTGTCAGTGAACGTCAATGCCGGTCTTTCGGATATCTCTAATCGACGGCCAATTCGCGCTTCGGTCATGAGTTGTCTTCAAGCTTTTGCTTTCTCACTGGTTGCTTCAATGATCTGGATATCCGCTGGTGCCGAAATCGCAGTAGCAACAACCAAACACTTGGCAGCAAAGGAACTGGCGGCGAACTCAACCACCCAAGCTGATACTTCGCAGTTGATCGATTTGATATTCCGTTTCCGGTACAGTCTTCGACGAGTCAGTTTCTGCGTGATCACCACCGTGTTCCATATGAATCGAGTTAGTATACAAAATGGTCTTTTAGCCTTGCAGGCAATTACTTCGAGTAAAAAGAGATTTTGGGGAAAGATCCACAGCCGATTAGCTTTCATATTCAATCTTGGGATAGGTGGGGCTGTCCTGGTTAGTTTCACTTCCTGGTCGAGTAGACTGCTAGTGAATTACTCAATCATTGTCCTGCCGGCTATCGATCGTCCGGTCGCCTTCCTCGAAAATTTACCTTCGAGTGCGTGGATGCTCATTACGGGAATATGTTGTACGCCTGGCGAATATGCGTCGTTCCTGATAGCTTCGTTAACCGTCGGGGTGGTGGCCGCTTTGTCCATACATATCGAGGAACTGGTTAGCGAAGCTCACGAACTACGAGAAAACGTGCAGGCGGTGAGAAGCGCGACGGACTTACCACAAAAAATTGCGAATTTATGGGTGGGTTTCATGGTAATTAAAGATGTGACGCGAGCCTTGGAGCGCGGCTTTTCCACTGTCATGAGTTGCTTGATCATTGGGCAGTTTGCGCCACTATTGGCGTTCTCACCAATTTTCGTCCGCGCTGGGGTTTTGGCAGCTTTCCAGAATTACAGCCTTCATCTCATTCTATACATCGCCGTTCCCCTTGTAGCGTTGTTTTCGTTGCTCCTGACATGCGCAAAAAGCTATTCGAAGGTACTGTAATCTAATTTCCAAAAAACTGCAGAAACATATTGAACGGTTTATTTGTTGGTTCGCAGCGTTCATGTGGTGTTATTACAGTGTGAGGAACTGCAGTTTGAGTTAAGACAGCTGCTGCACATCATGAACAACCTCGACGTAGCCAAGGTGTCGAAGGATCTCGTCAGTTTCCCATTACTAAACAAAACGTTCTTCATCGATAACTGGGAGCAAAACAGTGTGACTGGATACTTGAGACCAATGCAAAGCTACGTCAGATCATTGGTGCGAGCAATTCAGCAGTATCCATCCATCGTCGAAGTTTGGTTATTCGGCGTCATCGAGTATTCCACTTTGAACGAGGTACAGAGATGTCACCAGCTGTAGACATTTATTTTTCGAAAGAATTTGACTTTGCAGATGGTCGCCTTCTTCGGGGGATACATGTTTTTTGTCATCGAACGAGGAGCTCCGCCGTCCGATCCGTTGGCTACGCTATCGGGGCTGCTCAATTTGACCCCTGGGAGTCCAGACTCTTAGTAGTGCTTCCTGCCAGGAAGGTCATTGTAAGAAGTACTTGACGACAAGCTCTTTTTGGTATCAGATCGACTGCTTAAAATCAATCAGCTGATTTTTGGCTTGTACGGCTTGCAGAGACAAACTCCGTTTTGAATACGGGGCAGTCGTACAAGTTCGTACGTCCTAACGTGATCATAGCGCTGTTACTTCACGCTTGGAATCAGCAGCTTCTCGCTTACACCAGGGATGCGTCTTCTGGACTTCCGGTGCGTTCCCCAGCAAATCCGCTGAAGCAGAAAGAGAATTCTACAACGGCTCACTACTTGACTTTTGAAAATGAAGACTTCACTGATTCTATCAGGAACGAGAGCAAATAAGGCTATTGCTCAAGTTCAAGAAATGGAGCTTAAGAGCGCCCTCACGGCACAAGCTGTTGCAGCATCTGCAATATTATTAATAAGCGTCGATTGCTGACGAAGTAATGCTTAATTTATATCACACTACAGTACCGGTACACAGCATAGTTTTTCCTACTCACCCGATGATCAGTGTCATAGAGACAGAGGTTCCGTTTAAAAACGATGAATAAATCATTTTCCTTGAGGCCTCTGAATATACGCATGAATAAAGTGTACCTGACCTCTCACGATATATTCTTTGAACACACGAAGCTGGACTTACTTCGGTTCCGTATCCGTTCAAGGCTCACGAGTAATCTCGCCAGAAAGGTTTTCAATCGACGACCGCGGTTATTTTTATCGCGCAAACGTTGTTCCTCCTTTCGGACGATTCGGAATTCGTCTCGTTATTTTCCTGCCCCATCTTTCTTTGTTGTCCTCAGTAATGTCACATTCGACTGGTATTTTGCTTTGCGCGGTCCTGTTTGCTTTGGCCCCAACAAGCCAACCGGCTACACTAAAGTCGTCGATCTCCGCCTTCTCGCCAGACGGTAACTACACAGTACAGTCTCGCAATTTGACAAATATTATTGATTCTCTGAAGTTCTTACGTCGGGTTTGAAATGCGTAGCGCCGTTTTGGATCATGCTACAGGACCTAGCGGCGTCGCTGGCCAATGCCAAAGAAACTGCCGAACGTCCTATCACAGTACCCGGAAGAGACGCCAGTACCTATTTGCAAATTCTAAGGGATATGGACAAAAGCATAAAACTCATACAGCAGGTCGCTGCTGGTAAAAAGACGCTGACTGGTTCCGAGTGCCTGTCAGCCACTCTGGACTTTGCTTCCGCCACTGGACAGGTCCTGAGACACGCAAATGATATCATCAAGAGAGACAGCTCCAGAAAACCAATCAATGACGAAGGTAGGCTATCTTGGTTTGCAGAAAGGTGCCGTACCATGGTTTCTAGTTGTAGGAAGCGCGGTAAAAAACACGGTGTACTATTATATTTTTTTTGTGATCGGGCTGCAATTTATCACACTATGGCTACCAACAAAAATACATATAACGAGTTAACAATATAACTAATAACCAGTCGACATCCCCTTAACAAGAAAGTACAGCATCAGCGAGCAAAAACACCGCTGGACCATCTCATAGCTCACATTTGAAAAGTAAAAATGCTTCCCCAAGCCCACGGGAAGGGGAAGGAACTTAAAACGTTAAACTTAATGACTACATTACTTGTCTTTGCAGAAAAGTATCACGCTACCGTGCAGACGCTTGCAGCGGCGCAAAATGCCGTCCTAAAAGCAGCTGTCAGCAACGCGAAAGTGTCAAGTCCGGGGCAATACCTCAGCATCATGCTGAAATTCAGCAAGAGCTTAAATCGTGTTCAAACAGTTGTTGCAAGCGGTGACACCAGCCCGGAATGCGTGGCGGCGCTTAAGGCGGTTTCCGAAAGCATGTCTGCTATACTCGCCCAGCTAAACTAGGAAAAGCTTCACCGTGAGTGAGTTGGGAAGAAGGTTCTTTACTCAGATTCTGTGCCCGACGCAGTAAAGTATTAAATGTTCCAACTGACATAAGAGATTCACAGGCGAATCACGGTATGCCGTACTGTAGCCGTCAGTCGGCGAATATATGCGTACGCCGTAAGACATGCGAGCGCACAATTCTCAATCGTTATGGTAAACGTGGTTGCAGCAGCTTGGGGGTAGTACGGTTTTCCAGGTACGAGGTAAACGACATAATTCGGCCGTACCCATTTTTGGGACGTAATTCTGACGGCGTAAAACGTTTGAACATTATTGTCAACGCTTGATTGATTTCTCATCGTACGCCTGTTGATACAAATTTAGGCTTTTCAACTAGAGCTGTTAAAACCAGACCAGACCACTTGGAAAGTGGTTTATATGGTTTATGCGGTTCGTGGTTTGACATCCAAACCGAACCACCTCAAACCATATGGCATCTCAAACCAAACCACTCAAAACGGTTTCGATCTCACGCCAAACCATATGAACCACTGGTTTATGTGATTTAATATGGTTTGCGGTAAAGGGAAATTTCATACGAAATCTGCAGATTCTGTGCTAGAAGTCGGGCCGAAATTGGCCGTCTGACAGTGCCAATCTTTTTCCCCCCACTGCCACCGTGCGCTGCCACATCGTTCTGAGTGCCACGTGATGCACAGCTTTAATTGGGTGAGCATCGTGTCATAAGCTGCGCAACATCAGAACTACGCCTTCCGTCAGGTATAAATCGCAGTTCCGGCAGTGTTGAACAACACTGCTGGTGGAAAATGATTGCACTACCGGATAGCTTGCCATGGTGCTTTTTTAAGTCCAGCATGCGCCATTTTTCTCTGTTTGCGTTTGTTTGTGGAGAAACCAGCAACGGTCGCTCAACTTCTTATGTCTTCGTTGGTTATTTTCGTTGATTAGTCAGTTGAAGAAAACTGTGTTAGAATTTACTATGTACTGGTGGTAAAAAAGCTGTTCGCAAACCGGTGCAAACCGGCGGTTTATGTGATTTGGTTTGAATGGTCTGGTCCGGAGTTTAGACCAGACCACTTTTGGTGGT
>BDGG01000005.1:2896545-2967916 GCA_001949185.1 Ramazzottius varieornatus
CACCACATGGACGAAACCAAACCATATGGTTCAAACCATTAACAGCTCTATCTTCAACAGTAGACCGACCCCTCTTCCTCCCAAGAGCAGTTTCTTCGACCCAAAACTTCATCTCATCCTATCAATAAAACCTATCCAGAGCTCTGGGAGATAAGCTTGTCTACATTGGTAACGAAAACCCAAACGACGTGGTACAGTGAGCTCAGAAATATAACCCGTCGTAATTACGTCCCAAAAACAGGTACGCAGAAGTATGTCGTTCACCTCGTACAGAGGCTAATTACTGCTAAGTGATCAATGAAAGGATGGAGAATGCATATTTTCACCATCTTATTCAGATTCGGTTACAATTGCTTGGCTTTCTACCGCGAACTTCCTGCTGTCGAGTCGCAATCCCGTTGACGATGTTCGAGGATTATAAACCTGAAACTGTTGCCATTGTCGGTCGCTGTCGCTACATTATTGTCTGCATGCTTTTTTGTCGTGTCGGAGCTAATGGTCACGATTGCCGATCACCTGAAAGAAATTTGGGAAGAACCAAGTTTGCACACCTGTACGTTAGTCAACCATGACAGTGGATCACACTTGGTCGACAGCTGCGGTGCGCCTCGCGTAACCGTAGCTTTTTCCTGCTGATAATCATCAGGATGTTGTATCTCAGTCGGAACCAGGCTCACCAAGGGCTTTCTTTGCTTCAACAGCTGCCTAGGTCGAACGATCTTCTAAGAATGACCAAGAACCAAATGGCTTTTGGGATCGTTTTCACCCTTGTGCTTTTACCCGTATCTTAGATGACCACTGAGCTAACCCTTTATTAATTTTGAAGACAAAAATATCCTCTCAAAAAATGAGGAGGCAGCGATACAAAAAACAAACAAGCGTTACATGGACTTACCATTCTTAACATCTAAAACATATAAAAGTTCGTCCAGACCTTTCAAATCTTTCACAGTACTGAGAACGGAATAACAATTACCACGAAGAATATCTATTGACACTCACTGCTTAAAAAACTGGAAAGATGTAGACTGGCCAGTCACATCTGCCATCTTTCTTCCGACCACCTCAAACAGCTCTGTTGCACGAGGTCCCCATGGTCCACCGGTCTCGAGACCAACAGGGCAGAACTGGAATTGGCTTCCGAAGTCCTGGTACTTGGCAGTCTCAGGGCACGTTTGAGCGACTCGTTCAGAGCGCTGTGTCGACTGTAACGACTGCCCTTAACTCGCAGCTCCACCATGGGATTAGCCTTTGGACTCGCCTTTGAGGCGAGATTAGCCTTTGGAAGGGTTCCTCGGGAGGCCTCCCCCCTATGACAATAGTAGATCGAGATGTGAACTACTGTACACGATACACAAATCCGCAGTTCAGTATCACCGCCTAGTAATAAACCACGACTGTTCTGACGTGGTCCTCCAAATTGAGTATATTGCATCTTTCCGGCACCAGGGAAGAATGACCAGCCACGTTTAGTTACCGCCTGCCTGGTCTTTGTCTTCAAGAAGAAGAACAGGTGACAGCACGTAGAAGATTACTGGACAAGCAGGCGGTTGCTGGCTACTGGTCCAGCGTCTTTCTGACTGTTTCACTCTCTGACACAAACTTTCAATCGGCCTTCCTGAACAATGCACCGTTTTCGGGGTACTTTATTTGGAAGTTGCGATCATGCTAATTTTTTCTGGAACGGCCAACCGACAACAGTGCTTTACTGCACGAACGCGGAAGGGACTCTGCCGGAATGAACGCACTCGTTATTCGAATATGAAGCGAATCCTGATGCGCCCTTTATTGAGAAGGGAACCAGTACAGAAAACGCCGGGTGGGTGGGTGGAAGAACTCCTTTCCGTGCAGCGATTCGAAACAAACTTTTAATACGAAGTTTGCCCATAGACGTGAAACATGATCGAAGAGAATGTAGGCTGTGTTGTTCAGAAAGGAAAAAAGTACTGATAAGAAACCCGGTATCGAGTGCGTAAAACCACTACTGCATAACGATATGACAGCAGCGTGGACAGTGTAAAGCTTGGATGGGAAGCAAAGAAAGAAGGTGTGGCGTCGTGAAAACGCGGTGGTCAGTAAATATTAACCAAAATTGAACTCAATTCAATTTTAACCAGCTCCACAGCGGCATGTGCGAGGGCGAAATAGCTCAGCTTCCAAACATACACCAACGCTAACACGGAGGGCGTTATTGTCCAAAAGGTTTCCGAGCGAGAACGACGGGACGGTTGAACACTTGCTTGAATGCGTACCAAGTTATCTTCATCTTCGACCCAAACAAAGTGGAATTAACCCATTGGAACTCCTCAGGTATCAACCGGAACACTTGTGGACCATGTTAACGGGTGCTGCTGTACACCTGGCGAGTGCTGCGCTGACTAGTATACCGATCGCCGTGATGTGCTCCGCGATGACGTCACATATCAAAGACCTCGTCCATGAAACTTCAGGGCTTCGTGTGAAAATCAGCTCACAGCCAAAATCGTCTGTTTTGTCGGAGATGATTGCGGATCTGTGGGTACGGTTCTTGACGGTTAAGGAAGTGCGATTGAACTGGAAAAGGGCTCTTCATGGGGTTGATCCATTTCCTGGTGCTGTCTCAATTAGGTCCGCTGATTTCCTTCTCGCCTGTTGTTATGATACCGGGCGTGTTACCTGCTCTGACGACCTACGCCTTGCTCACTTTTTCTGTATATTGGTGGTTCTCATTGTAGTTATCATTAGTGACCTACACGTTGGCACCGGAAACTCGACACAGGTAAGCAGACCGAGCTAGTGTCGAGCGGTACGTCTGAAAAAATTTCCACGCGACTGCAACGTTCGTTGGTGACCTTGACGTAGAGTTGGCAAATGGAAATCCAGTTGCAGAATCTGATCAAGTTACTGGATGGACCTGATCTTCAGCGGAAAACTGGGACGATTTATTGAAACATCATGGCGTCGCAGCCAGACATGACAAGCTTGTATATGGATCGTCGGCTGAATCTGCAATGCCGAAGGCTCCATATTGTGGCCGGTCACGAAGGCACATCAAAGGTTCGCGTCGACTGTGTCAAAGGTATCCACCTGTGCTTGATGTGGGGTTTCTCGGCCCACTGTCTTCGATAACTCTAATCGAGGTACGAGGAGCGAGGCTTGACTTCGTCCGTTTCCCGCAAAGGAGACTACTTATTCCACTGACGATTTTCTCACTAACCTTTCGGTATCAAAACCCCAAACTAATTCCCAGGTACCCTCTAACACTTGGCTTCATTCCTATTCAGCCAAAAGTGGGATTAAAGAAAAGATCATGACGGGAGAAATTCTAGAGCGCAAGTCTTTGGTGATATTCGTTCCATCTTAGGGAACACGCTTTCTGCAGAGGGCACAACAAGCCGGGACAAGTAAACTACATATGTGCCCGACCGAGCAGAATCACACAGTTCTGAACGTGTGCCCAAGGTTAATCCTGATGTCGAACGACCGTTTTTCCACCAAAATCAGAACGGCTTGAACTTTGTAAACTTCCGAGCGAAAACGCATTGTTTACGGACTCCTCAATTGAATTTTCGTGCTAGAAGATTATCATTCTTCTTCCTGTCACGTCCAAGGTTTTCCTTGTCTTTATAATGGCTGAAAATTGTTCTCCGGTGACTTCGGCGACTTCCGAAGGCTACCTTCCCGCTCCCGCTCCCGCTCCCCTGCGATCCATAGACAAACTTCGGAAACGACAATGTGTGCAGGCACATCCTGGAATGGAAGCAGCTGCAGCTGCTGTTAACGATGGGATGTCCATACGGATGTCCGACAAGAGATATCGGATACCTCACACAACTCTTGCCAACAAAGTCAACGGGAAACACGGAAAGAAGGCTGGAAGACCCAGTACCTTCACGATGCAAGGAGAGGCAGAAATAACCGAAATCCTCGTGCGCTGCTCTAAGAATGGTTTTCTTCTCGCTAAACGTACTCTGATCAAGATCGTCAAAGCCATCGCCATTGCAAAAGGTGAGCTTGATGTTGCTCAAATTTCTCTCGTATGAAGGACAGCCTTCGGATAACATCAGCCACGTGTTAAGCATGAAATGTCCGAACAGCTGACTTCTGGCCGACCGTGCACCAAGGATGACCTTGTCCGCAGTGTTGCTTATTTCTAGGCGTAGACTGGGCTGACAGACGGCACCGGAACTTTCTTCGGAGAAACCGTGAAGTTTCCGTACGGGTACTGAGCGCACTGAGCTTCAAGAAGTCGAGGGAATGGACCGCTAAGCGCTGCGAAAATGGATCTCACTGTTACAGAAGCTGAGTGACGATGGATTTCTTGATGGTCCTAACGGAATATGGAATTTGGACGAATCGAGATTTCGACTGGTCGGACTCTACGACAGGGTGTACGTAGAGAGGGGCGTAAAGGAAGCGGGGGGCTACGTGAAAGGCAGCTTCCTGCACTCCACAAAAGAGACGTCGCGAAAAAGATTCCCGTTTGGATTTATCCAATGGAAGAATCCTTACCGAGAGTGCTTACATCAGCACAAAGAAAGCCACGATGGAAAAGAACAAAGAGAAAACCTAAGGTCCGAGAAACCGAGGGCGAAACATCGAGGCGGGGGAGGAAAGCGCGACAGAATACGAGGATGATAGCCCCACAACCCAAGGATACCCTTGTCAAGTCCCACCAAAGCGACAAAGAAAAACGGCCAAGCAGGTGGCTGCTGAAATGGCAAGCGACGTAACCGCACCACTACGGAACATCCATTTTCCGGCGAACGTTCCTGAAGGGTGTCCTTCGAAGACAAGACCGAAACGAGCCACGGCACGGGCGAAGACCGCTCCAGCTCCCAGAAAGAAACAGTCAGCGCCAGCTTCGAACACAAAGGCCAAGTTGCTTCCATTAACAAAAACTAAACCTGGAGTTTCTGCTGTAAAGTCGAAGGTTAAGAAGACCTAGATGGTATCTGAACATTCTTCGTTGTCCTGAGAATTCAATTGTTTAGCTGCTATAACGTTTCGCATCTTCGCGAAAGAAGAATGTAGGAACTCGGCAAATAAACTCGCCATGATCGTTTCCCCAAGTGGCGCACGCTACCAGTTAATATTACTCGATACGTGCGTCATCTGAAAAATCGTCAACAAGTGGCGCACGCTTCTGGCCAATAACACTGAAATGTGCGCTACTTGGGAAAACAATTATTCGCAACATCGCAAAGTGAACATATGTGACAGCGGAAGTAGCAATATGGTCTTCGGGCGGTGGGTGCATATTGTCTGCCTTCTGCCTTCATTTCTGTGAAAAATCCGAACGGCTATAACTTTGTACACCCTTCGGTGGGTGACTTATGGCGGTAAACGTGGCCAGCGGTTTCTAATCAAGCTAGGCAGCTAACATCGCCGCCTGCAGAACGTGACTGTACAAAGTATGCTCGTCGACGAAGTAAGGCCTCGCTCCTCGTACGTATTAACACTCAAAAGACCACGCAATTCCGATCTCTGGGAGTACAAGGGGGGTAGATCACATTCCCCAATTTTTAACTGGCTGAAATCATAGGGTGGGGTCAGATCGGGCCAATCACCATATGTACGCTTCGCGGTTTTGGAGTAAAATGCGCCACTAAGTGAACCAAAGTGCCAGACCTTATTTTTGCTCCGACCACTGGTCACACAGCATGGAATATACTGAAGCGTCTAAGACGGTACTAATGTACTAGCTCTGTGTCCAATCTTTAAGGGGGCTTTGCGTCAGCCAGCTCTTGAGTAAGAATTTGGTCCGTCAACTCAAGACACAGTATGGTTACAAACGAAATAGTCTCTCGAAATTTTCAGAAAGCTGCTAGCCAGTTCACGTCTTTTTTTACTGGAAGCGACGAAGTTTCTGAAAGCAAACGTGAAAATTTGAGACGAAAAGAGACGAAACAGTAGCCATTCCGCAAGGCTTTTGGGGTGCGCCAGGCAACCGGGGTACCCCCTTTGGTCTTTTAAGTGTTAAACAGCCCGCGCATGATAATTAATGGTGTTTTACAATTTTTCAGCTGGCTTTGTTATAAGCCGGTTTCGTCGGCTTTGTACTGTAATGCTTTTTGAACGTCGCGATTTACGTCATAGTGAGCGTGTGCTTTGTGCGTCATCATATTAGTTGCGGAACTATGACTTGCAACTTTCCGGAGGAAAGTCTTCAAAAAATTTTCCCGACTTCAGATTTCAGACTTTTTGAACCACCTAAATGTTTAAACTACAGTCTCGCTGTACCAGTGTCCGAACAAATAGAAGGATAATAAAGAGATAAGCTATGATTCTGAATAGTGTTAGATGGGGAAACTTACAATGTCGAAAGTGCTTCCCAGCCCGTGGCCAAATTTGATTAAAACTTGTGGACACATCACTGCAGCAAGAATGAACTTGTGCAGGCACACTAAACCAATCTATTTTGATCATGGGCTAGAAAGCTTTTTCAACATTGTAATAAAATCCAGGAAGTAAACCTTCACGGCGTTCAGCGGAACGTACAAACAGCAAAGCAATATTCCGAAACTCAGTATTCAAAAGATTCCGGGGTGGACGAGCGAAAAGCCTCTTCTTCCACAGCAACCTCCTCCTCTCCCGGCAGGCTCTCTGGACTCTCCGACATCTGCACACTAGGAGCATGAGCCAGATTCCGCAGTCGTTCATGAACAGACCGCACAACCGAGTCCAAGTATGTAAGAGTATTCAAATCGTCCTTCTTGGACATCACAGGAATCAGTGATATATCCGAGCCGAAAACCTCGCGGTACTCCGTATCAGGCAACATCGCTGGTAGTTGTTTGCCGACCAGCAACGCCGTCTCGTAAGTCCAGCATCGTGCCACGTTACTCACGGTATACCCACCACCCCCAAGAACCAATAAAGGTAAGTGAAAGGCCTTGACGTATTCCACACAGCGTCCATGGCCTTTGATGGTGAGGGAGAAAGGACCCAGTTTGTCTCCGGCCAGCGAGTCAGCGCCACATTGGAGGACGATGACGGAAGGTTGAAAGACGCTCATGACACGGTCGATCACAGGCTTGAAGGCAAGGTTGAAGTAATTGTCGTCGGTGATGCCCGAACGCAAAGGTACGTTGATGGAGTAATACTTTCCATCGTCGCGTCCGATTTCATTCAGATGTCCAGTCTGCGGGAAGAAGTCGCTACCATAGCGGTGCAGGCTGACGGTCATGACTCGATCACAGTTATAAAATGCATCTTGAACACCGTCGCCGTGGTGGACGTCGATGTCAATGTAGAGGACACGTTGATGGTAGCGGAGGAGCTCGAGGATCGCTAGGACAATATCATTCACGTAACAGAATCCGGAAGCTTGGTCTTTCTTGGCATGGTGGAGACCTCCTGACCAGTTGATGGCAATGTTATGAGATCCTGCGACGAAACAGACTGTCGACGACAGAGTAACATAATGTGGTACACTGTCGGTAATCTTTATCGAGTCAAAAGCGAGAGTGCCTCTTGTCGAAGATCGTTAAGGTCTGATTCTCCCCACAACCCCAAGAAATAAAACGAGGAAGATTTCAAGAACTACAAAATCTGTTCATAGCGTTATAGCAAAAAGCGTTCCCATCCCCTGTTTACACTCCTCTGAGGATCACGCAGTATTTCCTGCTTCGATGCATACGAGGAGAACATAGCGGACTTGTCAATGCGAAATCGCACGCGAAATTGTCAGCTTTCAGGTCGCGCGGTGGCGACACATCCTACTCCCTTACCTCCAACAACTTAACGACACGCGACATAAACGCCCCAAGCGGCTCTCAACAATTTTCCCACAGGCTTTTTGACATTAGAGAAACTTCTCTCACTGTTACACCCGACAAGAGATACTCTGTATTCTACTCAGCTTCTGGACCAGTATGGTTAGATTCCACACGGTTTCTGATGGACCGAGAAAAAAGCAAAACAACCCAGTACTTCGTCAGATCCGACGCTGACAAGTTGGCCATGCGATTTTGCATTGACAAGTCTGCTTTGTTCTCCTCGTAGCCATTCGTTGCTGCCTTCAGGAAGCGATACATCAATTAGTTTTCCTCATTCGCTTTGTTTTCTTGCACTCACCCGCCCGCACCTGTTTTTATGTGTGTTTTTATATTGGCCTTTCATAGCATAAGGGTATCGGCAGCCCATTTTTGGGCATTACGATCGCCGATCAAATTGTTCAGGAATCGACGTCAAGGTTTTAAGACCCCAAGGACAAAGTTAAACTGCTGTGCAATTTGGTGTATCCGAAATTGAGGATTGCGATGCTGAGGTTCATTTGGCCACCTGACTAGTGGTCGGGAGAATCTAAAGGGGTTCGGGTTTTTGACTGCAAATGTTTGACATCATAAAGCGTAAGACTTCGCCTGCGTCTGTTCGGACGCAAAACCCCCGTGTGGGGTAACTCGGCTAAGAAACCGACAGAATTTTCGAGAATTTCTTTCACAAAGAGCGAAAACGTTTGGTGAACCCTCTATTCGCGTGCGAACTTAGCATTCGAGGCCTCTTGATATTGCTTATAATTTTATGTCGAAAACAGGTGGTTTGGAGCTAAAACAGTTATGCCCAAAAATGGGCTGCCGACACCATATGTTTTTAACGAGATCTTCGCTCCGCTTCCGGCTCTCTCGCAGCTTGTCGGTGAAGTAAAAAAGTCAACATGTTTAGTTTAGCCATCAAAAAAATGTTGCCTGTTTAATCAATCATTCGCTATCATCATGGCTGGCTCGGACAAGGAAGTATGCGCCACATTTGGCCCACGCTCTCCCGTCACGCGACTTGCTCATGGCAAAACCTAAATGGCCGAAATATAGCACAAAGACCACTGTATAGTCTACGCCAAAAGATATGCTCATTTTTCTCCTACAGTTTTCCATGTCGGTTTTTCGCCTCACTTAGCGACATTTTCCATCGACGAAAAGACTTTAATTTCAATATCGTGCGACTTTCTCGTTCGACCTTGACGAAATGAAGATCTCTTTTGACGTAGTCTATACAGTGGTCTTTGTGCTAGATTTCGGCCATCTAGGTTTCGCCGTGAGCTAGTCACGTGACGGGAGAGCGTGAGCAAATACGGAAATATGACCGTGACTGTACTATTGTCAGATTTTGGCGAATCGAAAACTGCGGTGATCGGTCGAGTTTGGTGCCACCCTCGCCCCGTCCGACCTCAACTAGTTGAAATGAGGCGCAAGTAAGTTTCGCACCTCGTATTCTGAAAGCATGAAATCGCGTCGTGTCACAGCTATTCGCCTGGTTGAGTTAAAATTTCTAGCGGTATAGGAAGGTATGTTGTATAAGCTGGACAAGACGCTTGAGACGGTCAATGGACAGTTCTCGTTTGAACAGTTGTACTGGACAATTGAACTGGACAAAATGAGTCACAGTTACGTACAAAACGACGGAAGCACGAAAAGATTTTCTTGTGCACCACGTCCGCACCAACTTGCTACCACCTCTACATAAAATCCCTGTACAATCCAGAATGAAAACAAATTTCTCTTTCTAATTCTATATGATCCCCCTTCTTGTCCAGCATCTTCTGAGCACGGCTTTCCCAGGACAAAAGTGATCGACGGATTATTTCGAGGTCGAAGTTCACGCACACTTCTTGGAGGACCTTGATCAGACCCTCTATGCTGGTAACTTTCCGTCAGTACTATTGGCCATCCAATGGCCCTGCGGAAGGTAGTTTGGATGGTTCTCTTCCATCCAATTTTGGGTCCACGCGGGACTTTGCGATGTCAAAATGCACCATGACATCCTTCGGAGTTTTGGGGTACAGTCGAGGAATTGTTTTTCACCATCGGCGACAGTAAGTTATCGACGAAATGCTGCGCCGATACTTTCGCATCACCATCAACAACGTATGGCTTCGGCATCCCATTCCAGGAGATTCCATGGCGAGCATGATCTTCTTGAGCGAGTGCTTCACCGGCCTTTTGTATCAATGGTCCGGCACCTCCAAAACTCCATCGGTGTAGTAATACTTTCCTCGCTGTTACAGTCAGCAAGAGTAATCCAGGTTCGTCCATGGTGAAGATTTTCGTGACTCTATCACCTAGAGATAGGAGATGAACAGCTTTCCGCGTTCGTACCTCTGTTTCTTCTGAGCATCCGTTAGGTGTTGATCTTTCTTCTTCTTGCGCCCGTCCATACCCAGATCTTGGTTGATGATCCCACCTACAGTGCTAAGGGAACATCCCAGCTTACTGGCCAGTTCTCGTTAGGGATCCGGAAGTTTGTTGAGGATTGCATTCTTCACTTTCTTGGTAGCATCCCTCGTACGCGCTGACGGAAGGTTTTGCGAACAGAGTCGTTTCACAGGTTTGGCCCATCCGATTCCGTCCGTTCCTTCTTTTCTGATCAGATTGCCAATCGTTTTATAATGGATGGAAGTTCCGAGTCTCAGCAGTTGCTCTGAAATTTTCTTATTTTCAAACGTTGACTGTGCAGCGCGATGACCACCGCCTTCATTTCAGAACTAGTTTCTGAACCCATTTTTGAAACGAACTTTCAAAAGATGCGGGACTGAAAATGGATAATGAAATCTGCTGAGATGACAGGAAAGCTGGTGTAGGGATATTTGTTTATAGCCGAGTTTCAGGTGGTAGCAAGTTGGTGCGGACAGGGTGTACTCTCTCCGGAGTCCGGAACGAAGCTAAAATGACACGGCAAATGTCAAAAATTGCAAAGCGCGACCCATAATTTGAGAAGTTTATCGAGTTAAAATACTCATAGCGATCCAATAGAGTTCTGATGATATAATTCGGATTGTCTGCGAATCTCATTGCAACATTCAGTTTGCCTAATGTGAGGCATGATTTACAGGTCTCAAAACTTTTGGGAGGCCGGCGAAGTGGAAAAGATCGTCCTCTTGATTGGTACAAGTGTCCGTTCTATTTGGCCGGAAGCGTGCGTCACTTGGCAAAGCGGCTGTGTACGCCTTGTTTACTGTTTCCCAAGAGTTGTAAACAATGTCTTAAACACTGCAAACTGGATGCTACATTAGGGTTTGCAGACGAGCCTGTTTCTATCATCAGAAATCCACTGGATCGCTACGACTACTTCAATTTCATATTATGAGTTGCGCTTTCGCAAGTTTTTGCATTTGCTCTGCCCCTTTTGCTTCATTTCGGAGAGCGCAAGAAGAAAGGTCTTTCCTTACTGCCGTCGTTTTGTACGTGGTTTTGATTTTTTGATCCGTCGAAAACGGAAATTTCATAGGTAAAGGCCTCATACAACCCTAGCTGGTTCGTGGAATTTATACTATACGTGCTTCGGTTGACGAAGCCATACGAGATAAACGATATAATTCGGGCATAGCCGCCATAGCGGTTTTTCAACCATAATTCGAACATGTGCTTTTTCTCAGCTTTTGCTGAGCGTACTCAAATGTTCCTTGTTACACGAAGCAAAACAAATTCCCTCCTCGAAGACTTAACAGGTGGGGGAACAAAAAGAATGCTGTTAACTGGAGGAATCTGTCCTGGGAGAGAGCTAGGTCGGTGACCAAAACTAAGCTTTGTGGTTCACTAAGAAGCATTGAAGAATCGCAAAGCAGGAAAGGCGACAGGGCGGTCAAGAAAGCCTGCGCGATTTACAAAATGCAGCTGGATTTGAGTATCGAGATCGTATCGGGAGCAAGAATTTTTGAAGCGAGATATCAGTTTTAAGATGTTGAAGACCAATGCCCAAGATTAATTAACTTAACTTAAATTACCTGCGCCAAGCCTAGAAATGGTCAGGCAAAAGGTATCCTAAGCAGATGCATCCCTACCGTCGGTGTAGTAGATGCATCCATAAACCAGGCACTTGAAAGATTTGGCTTCCGTACGAGACCATTTGATAACATAAAGGCAACCTGCGGTACAACTTGATATTTCAAAGAACTTGATGTGATAGAGTTCCGTTTCGAAAAAACAACACCCTAGACGCATTCCCATATGCAGATACTGGTAAAAGGACTAAATTCCCAAAGTAGTAAATCAACTTCAGCCATACGCTTACCTGAATTGAGAAGTCTGGAGGCTTCGAGCGATCCTCCGGCATAAATGGCACAGTAATCAAAGATCCCTTTGAATACTGGACAGTCTTCGCTGATGTTGAAGAATTTGTGGAGAGGCACGAGGTCTTTTCCGACGTACGGCAGCTCACCGTTGTTTACAATGGACAGGAAGTTTACATATTCGCTGGTGTGATATCTGGCAAAATCTAATCGTGAAGCTCTTCGCGGCCGGAACACATCCATATGCCCCGTCAGACCATAGCTTTCAATCAGGGAATGTGTAACTGCAAGTCTGTAAGGTTTCATCGGGTGGGCCGAGTGGTAGTCGAATGCACCGACGTCTTCATCGTGGAAATACGCAATTTTCTTTCGTCCAGTTGAACGGTCATTGGATTTCGCTAGACCTGTCATAGTGGCGAGCAGCTCTGAAATACAAAATGAACCGCTAAGTTTGCAAATGAGAGTCTGTCTTTTGCAAAAATTCCGAACGTCGGTTTTATGATGCGAGATTGTAAAGAAAACTCCAGGCTATCTGGGATACTAGAAACGACAGGATTACTCGTCGTAGCTGTCGTGTAATTTCGAGGACGTTTGGGTATTTTGGAGTACATATATTTTCCCTTGGGTAGGGTCGGATGCGAACTGTGTACTTTATGTACATGCCGCATGACGTCAGCACACACGTAATAAATTGCTGGCAGGGATTGCTTGGACATCATATCCGGATCGGGGTTCAACTTCATTTGTCTGAACGACGTACCGCGGCATGCTCATAAAGAACGGCGATACTGGACCCCCAGTATCACAAAATGAAACGGCAGAAAGTCATAGGAGGGTTCTCTCTATCAATATCGACAGACTAGGACGACAGAAGAAAATCCTGGAAGACGCAGCAGAAGGCAAAAGTAACGTCAGAATCTGGGCGGAAATAGGCATCCGCAAAGTTCACTTCGGCATCAGTCAAGTGGCTTGATTGTGTTTCGGTTGATTCACCTCTTGATTGATCTGTGACACTATATGGGTAAAAGAGGAGCTGATCACTACAGTTTTCGAGAGCTATCATGTCTCTGTAAAACTCACCTTCCTAGTTTCAATCAGTACCATGATAGTCTCAATCAGTACCATGTCTCGTTCAAATTCTGGCGTCACTTCCGCTTCCTGCTACGTCTTCCAAGATTTTCTTCTGCCAGCCTAGTCTGTCTTAGTCGACATAGAAAACTCCCTCCTACCTTTCCGCCGTTTCAGTTTGTGAAATAAAACTAGAGCGATGGCAACATCCCCTCGTTTGTTTCATCCAGTTGGTAGATCAGGCGCCAGTTTTGTGTGGCAAGCGGATGGTGGGAGTCAGAATATGGGAGTCAGAAACAGAAATCGGACAAATGACGTAACGTGGTAAAATTCAACCGTAGAAAATTGTCATGGTCAGTGGCTATCAGCTGATCAGCTATTTAACGCTTCAACGCTACTGTTAACTTTCTCCCGAAGAAGCCTTGGACTAGCATCAATTGTTGCAGGTATGCGTGTTGCGGTAAAATGGAAATCTAACTGCTACTCTAATTTAAATATACTGCTATCCATTTATTTTCACTGTACGCTCTCGCGTTCGCCCAGTTTCAGTCCGAATTGGTTTAAACTTTGCCCAAAATTCAGGAATGTTGTCTAGGTGTCACCAACGTGGTCGGCTTTTCAGTTTTCTATTCTGTAGTTCAAACTTACATTTTTTCTTGCAATTCTTATGGCTCCTGCGTGTTTTCATGATGCGACTCATTGCCTAGCAAACTAGCAAATACTTTAGGCAGCTCCATTCCCGACGTCTATGTGCGCTGCTACATGGATCCTGTGGAACTTTTCCCGATAGTCACAGACGAGGAGTTTAACAGGGTTCGTCCCAGTTCCGTCCACTATTTGGAACCTGCTGGTTCAGACCTACTCGAACTTCACCTGAGTTTCGCTGATTTTTTTAGGGCAAATGGTTTCCCAGCGGACCAAACGTTCCCGAACGCCACATTCAAAGGTGTAGAGAGTGGTCGGTGGGCTAGATCAAAGCGACTCTCGCAGCGGTCAAGGCCGGGACACTCTTTGGCCTCTGTTAGTTAAGGTAAACGGGGGCAGGGGTAAAAGAGATAGTAGAAAGCTGGCCCACTGAAACAATGTGTCATCGGACACATCGTTCGCGCTCCAAACTGGATGTCAAGCCTGAGAAGTTTTTCCGAAACAAACGTTTTCACAAACCGTACACGCACGACGGGAAATTACGGGGTCGGTAAAAATTATGGGACCAGGCGGAAAGGACGGCAAAATGGAAATTCAAACGTAGAAAATTATCCAAAAGTGCATGACTGTGAATCGGTCACGTAGGTACGTACTTCTGTACCGCCGTAGTGGGCCTGGTCCCACAATTTTTACAGGCAGCATAATTTCCCGTTGTGCGTGTACTAGACGAAACTTTCAACTTTGCAAATTCGAAAGAACGAGAAACGTACGACAATCAAGCATTAAGTTATAAGAAGAAACCCGCTAGCAGGTCGAAAATCTCTGCTCTCTGGCCCCTCTCAATTCTGGCCGCAACATTGACAGTACTGCTTGCACAGTAACTGCTAGTCTCTTTTCGTTTTGTGTTTGGGGTTGAGCAATACTCTATTCTTTCGGCTATTTGTTTATCTTCGCCGAAAATTTCTCGTAAGAATTGGTTTGAGTATTTTATTCAACGAAGTACATTGCGGGATGGTCACTGTTGCCATCTGATCGTCTGAAGGGGAAGTAGAAAGCAAGACTCCCTTCTAACTTCGCACTGTCTCTCTGCATGTCCCCTCTATTTGCTCATGCAGCCGCGGTTCATGTGATGAGTGAGCGCTTCCCTCGCTATTTGCGATAAATCCAAATTTTAGTACTTTAGTTTCATGGCCTTAACCAAGTTCACCGCTGCGAGAGTGGAGTTGGTTAGATGTTTCCAGAAAGCTTGGTGCCACACTTTGGCGGAATCAGCCTGACCGAACGACCGAGTTCCAGAACTTCCGCGGTACCCGAATAACCGTTGGACAGAACACACATGCTGCTCGAATTATTCCGCTAACTTTGCAATTCCCCTATTGAATACCTAGCTGGAACGAAATCTCGAGGAAAAAATTGCATTTTTCTCGGATCCCTAGCCGCATTTGTCAAACAGTTTCATCGAATGGAGCCCGACTTTGAGCTGGCGCACCGAATACCTAGTCTTCTAAAAATCTGATTCTAGATCGGTTCATTAAAAGTCTAAGCCGGGAAAGCAGTACTTACAGTAACTAGTCAATCTAGTCGACTGTTTCTGTCTTCTGCTTTTCCGGCTCATGTTTCACGAAACACCGGAAATAGTGATGTTGGCGTAAGGGTATTCCGACTTCATATAATTTTGATTTAATAAGTTCGGGCTGCCGGATTTCTAACATAATTCTTATATAATATGCCACGAACTGGGAGCATCTAATATGATGGCAATATATTAATTTGTTTCGTCGGGTCCTTATTATAATATATTATAATATTTCTGATGCGTGTATGAACAGAGCAAGGGAGCTTTCTGTCACAGTCCTAACTCTGTTTTGGTGTTACCGAAGCCACCTAACTTTCCTCGATTCATAATTTCGTGAAAAAAAGAGACGACAAACATAGCGTTCGGAAACGCAAAACCGGACCTGGAGAAGCGGACAGCGTCACACTGAGGAATGGGCATTTTTAGTATGTAGGTGGATCGTGAAACTCATATTTCTACATCGTTTAATCAAACGACGTGTGACAATCAATCTATCACCCTGAACGTTCGTCAATGTGCTCTCACGTGCAGGTGCATGATGCGCTGTGATCGAACCTAGCAGCGCACAGTGCACAGTCACGCGATTCAATGGCGCAAATTCAGCCTTATTCTAATCAAATCAAAGCCGAAATCGCGGTTGATAATTCTAATATGGAGCGCTCTGCGAGTTAATTTTAATATAATATCTTCAGCTCTTGCTCCTATATAATTTAAGACTTATGAATATCCCACTAAGATTAAGGGATCTGATAAACATTAATATGTTATGTTAGATGCAAAAAGCATTTAATTGGCTCTAATTTAATATAATATTCATATATGCCAACATCGCTAACCGAAAAGTGGCTATCCTACTGAGCTTGGTTACGGGTTTTAAGACATTGATCTTCAAGCGTGAACGTCAAAAGACGCGACAAACTTTCTATTTTCTGGGCCTCACTTTATATCTGATGAAAAAATTCGGTTTGAAATCAAACAACCTCGAAGTTTTTCTATGGTTTGAATTTGCGCACTCGGACGATCCCTCGTTAGTCCACTATGTTTAGAGCGGACCTACGAGATCTTCTCGGTCCAAACTGACCATAACTTTCAATATCAAACTGCCGCTCCTCCGCGCTACCCGTTTCCGTTTTTCAACATCATCGACAAGCTGCGAGCGAGCCGAAGGCGAAGCGAACAGCTTGTAACAAAATAATATGACAAGCTTCAGCTCTTCGGCCTGAAATCCAAGACGTACGTACAGCAGTCCAGCCTTCGATGTTGACATTATACATGGCTTCGATCCCGATACCCGTTACATCGGCTGAGCCCTGATTAATTCATTACAGACATTGAGTTGCCACCGCCAGATGAAAGTCCCACTGTAGCTAAAATGGGTTGCAACGTCACTCATAAGCGCAGCAGCTGATCAGAACTTTGAATAGTTGGGCAGCTACCATGCTTCCCAATGCTAGTCAACCCGCAAGCGTACCTCCGCTTCCCAATGCTAATCAACCCGCAACCGTACCTCCGATCACGCTATTTTTCGAGAACAAGGGGAGCTCCGGAAAGCAAGATGTAGTTACAAGTCACGAAAGGGGCGGAGCAAGGCCGTAGCTACAGTTGCAAAGTGAACGGGAGTGGCAACTTAATCTCTATATTGCCGTCATGTGGTGCGACCGTGCGAGATCGATACGTGAAAGCCTCATTGTGTTGTGCGTTTGAAGCATCCGATCGCTGAACGGTCGAGAAGTACGTGTAGATATTAGTACAAAAAAAAGCTTGTAGGAGAGGCTTGTAATTAATTCTGCTGTAGAGCTCACCGCTAAGTGGCTGATAGAGCGTTGGCTTTCGCAAAATCACGGTACTGGCCGTACCAAGATGAATCCCAAGGTGCACTTTTTAGGTTTCTGATCTGATTTATCCTCTCTGATTCCTCTGACGAGTCTAGCAGCGACGGGGACTCGTCCTCTGAGCTAGGCAACGATGTCGAGCATGGAAAGAAATAGAAGAAGACCGTATGGGACCGACTGGGTGAAAAAAAAGCATCAAGGATCGACTGGGAATCTGTAAAGTCCGTAAGTGCGATTACGAGCTTTCATGCGAACCCCCCCCCCCCCCCCCCCACCTCCCACCAGTAAGAAAAAGGCCTCCTCAAGTCTTCGTGCAACGAAAGCGAATAAGTGAAGATCAGTGAGCTCCTCCAAGAAAACCGCATCCCATCCGGTAACAAGTCCAAAAAGTACGGTACTCAGGTTACCACAGATGCAGAAACGGGCCAGGTGGTCTTCAAAGCCGCCACCAAAGGATGCACCGTCTCATCCTTTGCTGAATTGGTTGAGTGCTTTACGGTATTGTCGTCAACCCTCAACTTGCTCGTCCCATGACCAACTGCATGAACGTCATGGCTGAGCTGGCCCATCCCGATCGTGGTTATCCCCTCCAGAAGTGGCTAGCTTACGAGGCTCGACTGCGTATCCTGGCCGCCCGCAAACCAAAAGACCTGTCCTTTTGGTCCACTGCCCATTCCGAAACCAAGCAGCACACCTGCCTGACGAACTCCCATGGCTCGACGACGTCGCGCGACCACGCCCACAACGTGCAGTTGCGTGTGACCGAGAGTTTTAACCAGCCCTTTGGGACCTTTTCCGCCAAAGACAGAGAATTCTGCCAGCGTTTCAGTCGTGGCCAGTGCAACGACAAGCCATGTCCAAATGGTTTCGTCCATGCCTGCAACATCTGCCCAGTGTAGTCGCAACGACCCAAACTATTTCTCCAACAGCCGCCATACCGCCAAGAGCCTCCACTCCGCTAAAATCTAGAGCATTTAAACATTACCTGCGAGATCACCGTGATCGAGGTTTTGTGCATATGTTACTAGATATGATCGATAATGGAGCAGATGTCGGTTTCACCGGTCCTCACTATAGCCGATACACCCAAGGCTGCCTTTCGCCTTGTGCCCGTCCGCCGGCAAGACTGGCCTCTTCTTGGATACAAAGTTCTTAACGACTATCACTTCGATATCGTGTTGCCTTTCGGGTGTCGCTCATCTCCCTTCCTCTTTTGTCTCTTCTCCTCCGCGGTACACTGGATCCTCGAGAAATGTACCGGTCATAAAAACATCTTGCATTACGTCGACGATTTTCTGATCAGTGGTCATGACGAGTGTGGCCGAGTGATCAATGAAATGAGACGTATATGTGAAGAGTTTGGCGTCTCTTTGGCTACCGAGAAAGCCGAAGGTCCCTCGACCGTCCTAGTCTTCCTCGGCATACAGTTAGATTCAGTCGCTCAAACCCTCAGCCTCCCACAGCCTGAAATCCATGAGATAACGCAGCTCATAGCTACGTGGTCTGATGCATCGAGCATCTCTCGTACCGAGCTCCAAAGCCTGATCGGAAAGTTGCAGTTCGCAGCGAAATGCGTACCTGCAGGCAGGTTGTTCACTCGTCGTATGATCAAGCTCCTCACAGAATATCACAGAACACCACACAAGAAAATTCCTCTGAACGAGGACTTCCGGCTCGATCTTCTATGGTGGCGCACTTTCCTTCTAAAGTGGAATGGCCAAACTTCTTTGCTTGAGGTCAATTAGACATGTGGTTCGGTATTACAGCTGTACACAGACGCTTCTGCCACACGCGGCATGAGCGGGTACTTTCGTGGCCAGTGGTTCCAGTCTGAATGGCCTGACTGGGTTCTTCAGAAGAAAACCGTGCATAAGTACTTGGAGATGGTACCTATCTTACTGGCATTACTTGTTTGGGGAAAGTCGTTTCGGCTAAAACGACTTATTTTCCACTGTGCGATAAGCTTAGTGCGGTCTATGCATGGGAGAACCTCGGGTCGAGTAACAGCGCTGTACTCGACTTGAAGCGTCGCATGACTACTATCGCAGCACAGAATAATTCCACATTCACGCTCAAACATGTTAGCGGTGTCGACAACAGTATCGTTGACTCACTATCCCGCTTTCAGAACAAAAGATTCCGGCAGCTAGCCCCCGATACCGCCGCCGATCCAGTTCCCCTTCCGAAAATTCTCACAGAACTGCAGGAGACCTACGACCGCTTGTACGTATGAAGTTCCAGCGTGAGGTTGACGGTCTGCTTCATAATCATATCAATGAGAGCACAAGAAATACCTATAAAATCGGTGTTCGTCATTATCTCCTCTTCTGCCAAAGTCACGCACTCAACGGCCTTCGCTTCACACCAGACGCCCTTCTACAATACCTCGGCTACCTACATGCTAAACTTCTTTCGTTCTCCACAGCGAAGGTCTACCTGAGTGGAATAAATAACTATATCGTCGAAATAGGACATCCGAGCCTCCAAAAGCATACCGCGATCCAGCGGGCTGTTCTCGGCTTCAAGCGCCTTCATCCACCACTGAACGATAGAAGGCTTCCCATCACGCTTGCCATCCTCTGTCACATTCATGGCAACATCAGGAACACCCCTTCTCTATCTCCGCTCGTAAAGGCCCTCTTCTGGTCTGCCTGTACGATGGCTTACGCCGGTTTCTTACGAGCCAGCGAGTTCACCACGACGAGAAAGCACGCCGCACACACCTTACAACACAGAGATGTCGTAATCGCGCACGACTCTGTCAAGCTCCGCCTTCGGTCGTCGAGGACCGATCAGCACAAAGCAGGAAGCTCCATGGAGTTACCTGCCACCGGACGACCAGTCTGTCCTGCGGACGCAGCTCAACGTTATCTAGAGCTACGCCCCCTGCCGGTCACACACGATGAAGCCTTCTTCGTTCTCCACGACAGCTCGCCCTTGACTAAAGGAATCTTCGGTTCACATCTCAAGAATCTCCCCCATCTCAACGGGTACTCGACGCACAGTGTCAGCATTGGCGCGGCCACAGAAGCCTCCAATCAAAGTCCTGCACCCGAAGAGATACAGCAAGCCGGTCGCTGGAAGAGCAGCTGCTACAACGGCTACATTCGAAACAAGAAATACACCATGGGTCTTCACGCGTATCACAGTATTGGGTGCTCTATTTCTGTTTGGGGTCTCTGAGCTCGCTAAAGGGACCGTTGCAGCTCAGAGGAACAGGTGGAAGGCTGATGCGCCAAGCCGTCACTTCCGCCTCGGTCTCGCACACGGACTGTGAGCCACCTCTTGTTGCATCGACGACACCCATCGATGCGTTCAGACAATCCCAAACTGCCCAAATAAAACTATACCCTTATTTCTGCCTATCACGTTATGTTCATTAATTATCACTCAACTGTCTAGTTTAGATTTAAACTTTTTCATTTAGCATTTTGAGCGCTCAAACTCGTGGAGAAGTTTCAGATGTTGCTAAGCTCTGGAGTGTCCTGTTCTGAAAATTGTGTTCTGCAATACCCAGCCCACTATCGCTATCGCTGAGATTTTGGACCACAGTTTCCAGGACACCAGCGTTTTGCCGAGTGCAGCTTGATCTAAACGTCAGATTTTACGTTACAATTTATTAATAAAAACGTAATGAGGGTTCTAATAGCGGATTTTCAGTGCAATCTTTCAGAAGCATGCAGCGATGGTTAGAAACGTTCGTCCATGTTTAGTTAAAGTAGTCAACTAGTCACTTAAAAGTTACAGCTGCAGTTATACCACTTTGCAGTTTTTGGAAAGTACACTTTTGTACAAAATGTTGGAAACCGTGCTCAATGATGTCTGTGGATTTGTAGAAAAGTTTGATGTCATCGTAAACTTTCGAAATTCCACCTTCACCCGGAATTCTTTTTCTTGCTGCCAAGCCAAGAAAGCGAAAAAACCAAGCACCACGACAAAGAAGACTTCAACGAAGACGCTAACGCATGATTGTTTCCTTTCTGGTAAGAATAATCGCCTCACTGAACTAGCCAGGCAGGAGAAGACACTCCGAAAAACTAACAAGAGGCGATCCGGAGTCAATTGCTCTGCAGATAAGCAAACTTCAGCTATGGATATTTTGAAGTAGTGATCTAGTGGGACAGCTTTGGGTCTCGGTGCGTGTAAACAGACTGGCCGGAACTCCCAGTTTTAGCTGTTATGTGTGATGTCATGTTGACCAGCTGATCGGTACACACCCTGATCGTATATTCACTCTTTATCCGGAGAGTCTTTGCACCCGGACCCAAGACTGTCCCACTTTAAAGTGATAGATACACTGGCTTACTCCACAAAAATTTTGGATCTCGCATCCATCGAGCAATGACACGATAAAGTCACGACCCTTTGATGTACTACAACATTATCCTATCATCCTCCAATTTCGAGTGCCCGTTTCCCGACAGAAATTTTGCGAAGCGGGCGTGTTCATGATTGAGTGTCACTCCTTCGGACTTTTGTCTTGTTTAATCGCATTAACGATATTTACCCCTCAAAGAATCGAGAAGATTTTGTCACACAAATAGAACATCACAGAAGTTTTGGACATCTGTACATGATGTCTGAAATATGCTTTAAAGTCTTCTGTTAAGAACCGCAAAGTCATACTCACCGACCTGGTAGTTCCTACTGAAGAAGCGCAAAACCACATAAAGTATAACACAATTGAACTGTGATTCCACTATCACCAAAACTCTGCTTACCGAAGTTCCGCTCAGACAGCGATGATTTGATGTGGCGACAACCAGATCAGCAAGATCTGTATGGTGAGGGCTAGTATTGGACTCGCAACATCCACATCATACAACAGAAAAAAAGGATACACACCGTTACTGGTCTACGGTAACAGAATCGGAACAACTTATGAAATCAACGATAAGTTTCGTGGTGGTACAGAAGGAGATACACGCGTGGGCATCAGATGATGGAAGCCCTCAAACAGCAGAGACCAGGCAATCAGCTGATCGTTAACGTGATATGTTACCACAAGAAGCACGTTGGACCGAAGTAGTGCTGGGATAAATATGATATATCTTATCTTATCGAAATATATCACATCATAGTGATTCGGTATGACAAAAATATCAAATCGGAATATCGATTTGGACGGAATATCGCTGAGCGGAATATGATAAGTGAAAATATCATATCGCGATATATCGATATATTTCTGATACATCAATAAATCGCAAACCCGCACTTAAGAATCGGAACTTCGGAAGTCAATACTCCGGTTCGGTACCGCGCAGGCAGCGCAGCCTCGCCCGTAATGTATCGCGCCCATGCATCCAAGCTGACTTCGGAGAAGTGAACAGTCAGCGTACCTAGGTGCGTAACGACAGATCTTGATAGATTGAGCAACGAACACCAAGCGTACACGAAGACATCTGACTTTTGTTCTGACTCGAACGTAGTGAACGACAGCCGTTTGGTTTCTGTTTGGCTCTTTCTTGATTTCGATAGTTTTCAACATGGTACTGGCTTGATATATCGATGTATCACTGCAATAAAATTCGATATATCAACAATATAATATCAGAAACGTATCATGTCGAAATATCGATACGTGGTTAATATCTAAAACGAAATATAAATATTGAAAAATATTTATCAGAAAATATCATATCGTATTTTTCCCAGCACTAGGCCAAAGTTTGGCCTCATACGTTTAGGGGGTTGTTAGCTAGGTCTATTCAATATGATAATTAAATGAATTTATTTATTCTTGCTGGTGCGTGTGCGCATCCATCCAAAACTGCACTATCAGCACCGCACTTAAACAACAACCAGCAGCTGAATTTGCAGAGTTAAGCAGTCTGCGTTCCAGCGAATTTCACATCGTCGGATTTACAGCTTTGGTAAGAATTTCGAAAACTTTGTGCACATCCATGAAACCTATGCAAAACCCGTTCTCGAAATTTCCCCGAGCGATCCTTCCAGAATATTGGTCTAGTAATACACGATGGACAATACACGAAGAAAAGGAATAATGAAAGCCCAGTCATCATCAAGCTTTGCTTTCGCAACGCCCTCAACCCCATTCATCGTAACGCCTTGCCACGTGTTGTCGTGTTGTCAAGTGTGAGCTGTTCGCGTTCGGCGGATCCATCCAGGAGCGTCAGGCCAACCAAGAAGCATTAGCTGACGCCTGTTCTGGTATTTTGTTTCCTTCCAGAAGTGATCTGAGTCTTCTAGGTGCACCACTGCTGGAAGAGGTTCTGAAAGAAGCCGTCAGGGCAAACACAAGTAAGATGAAGCTGGTTCACTCAAGCCTTAACTTGCTGTTTTCCCACCTGGCCCTCTTCCTGCTCAGAGACTGCCTCTGGCTTCCGAAGCTTCTCTGCATTTTGTGGTGCTCTCCTGTCCGGAAGGCTCCGTGAGTGCTACAGGAATCTGACGAGTTGTTTTACGTTTTAGATGTGAAGAAAGGAGTCTGTCCATGTGTAGCTGTTTGTCTTTTGTTTCGCTATTTTCTCGCTTTTTGAGAACAGAATATTGGCTTTCCAATATAGCTTCAAACCATACATATAAATACTTTATGAAGCTCTGAGTGGCGCCAGTCCTATATTAATCTTGGCACCATAGTGGGCATGAGAACGACAATGCGTTGCAGATCACGGAAGTTTGTCCTGGGAGAGAGATGGGTCGGTCCAATGATAAAGACTAAAGTTGTATGTCAGACGTACGATGAATCAAGGGTTGTGGATGATGTTCAAACTTTTCGCGTTGCCCGAATTATGTCGTATACCTCGTACCGCTCATGGGTTTCGCATAGTTGATGGCATCAGTCCCACTCAGTGGTAGCAGGAACCTTATAAAGCTGGAAGTGGTCGCCGGCTGTTTACCACTAACTGGGATGCTTCCTTCTCTGGATTGGGAGCCACTAGCTGCACACGTCTTTGTTTAGCCGGAAACTGGCGCTGAGGGCGGCAACCGCTGTACAGAAGCCTCTGGTCCAAGTGGGTGGACAATCTGCCTTTGCACGTTTCTTTACACAGAAAATATCAGTTTTCTCGAGCTGATAGAAGCTCGTCTCCAGTCTGAGCCAAACAGTGAAAGGTGGTTTCGAAGGTACAATTCACATGTGCTGTTATCGTAGAGTCCGACAACACAGACGTTTGCCTTCCTCGGCCGAGGTACCACGAAGAATTCCGAAGAGCTTAAAATGGCTCAGGTTGCTGTTTTACACCTCCTGCACGTTCGATTTTCACATTCAGGCAAAGCGCTTACCCAAAAACGGAGAACGTATCGCCAGTTGCTCTTAGCTGTTTACTCGATAGTCAGACTTTTGCTCACATCTTCCGTTCTACACATAATCTTCACAGAATTATCTTATGAGCACTGAAAATTCTTCGTTTCGTATCTACTCTACTATGACAAGTGGACGCGAAGTGGAGGACCTTACCGAATGCTGCCTCGACCGAATCAAGCAAACGCATTATTCCTCAGAATGGGAAGCCTACCACACTCTTTGCTCCGCGCAAAAACTCACCCCACTTCCGGCCTTATCTTCCACAGTCTGCCGTTTCATTGCTTTTCAGTCCGACAGCCTTATTCGTTCATTTGCAATGATATAGCAAGCTTTGCTTCAATGTACACTGATCGCAGTGTGGATGTCTTAGACCTCCGTTCGACCAGCTCTGGCAGGCCTAAAGCGTTTCCGGATGGAACTTCCAAACAAACGCCATCCGATTTTTCCACATCGTCTTCTCACTCTTCGCTGTAACATCCACGTGGTTGCCTCTGATTACAGTACAAGCCATTCCATCCGGCTGCGTGTTCGCAGTTCAAACCTGTTCAAGGTCCGACGGAGGACACATTACGGAAACGTCCATACCATAAATGGCGTATGCGGAACTTTCACATGGGAGTCCGAGACATGATGTCAAAGTGATGAAATGGTAGATTTATTTTGATCCTTTCCCTACAGGTACACGGTGCATTGAGAGATCCGGAAGACCTATGCTGTCGAAAATACAGTAGTCTGATGTTTTTCTATTTAACAAAACCATCACATGCACTCTTTTCCGATACTCAGCACTGCTAAAACAACACTCGGTACTACCGTTGCTGTTGTCTAATCAGTCAAAGATTGCTACTTAACGTGTTTCTTTTGCATTGCAGAATGTGGACAGGAAAGTTCAAAACAGGATGGGAGACCAAGGTCGTAACCCAGATGCGGGAGGCAATGAAGCTGTGGTTGTTGATGGCATGAGTGTCAGCCGCGCTGCAGTACTGCATAACGTGCGCAGGTTTAGCGTTGCACACGGCGGCGTTGTATTTGGTTTTACTCCCAAAATTACTTACTGTAGTGCTACCAAATTATCGCGCACTGAACCACGCGATGAGTCATCGCCGCCCAGTGTGATCAGATGTTATCAGTTCAGCCTCGTGAACAAATCACTCCCACGGTTTTCAGTTTCAGCTCCCATATATCTGTCCTACTCCGATGAATTTAGTTTTACTCTCGTTTAAAGGCGTTTTACTC
Organism: Ramazzottius varieornatus; assembly: GCA_001949185.1. Taxonomy (NCBI): domain Eukaryota; kingdom Metazoa; phylum Tardigrada; class Eutardigrada; order Parachela; family Ramazzottiidae; genus Ramazzottius; species Ramazzottius varieornatus. Next base: position 2,922,159 of record BDGG01000005.1, read on the forward strand.
TCCCGAATTTCAGTTTTACTCCCGGGATCCAATTCCAGTCCAAGAATAATCCAGATCTATTGTTTGCAGAAATATGTTAGTCTTTTGAATCTGAATGTTAGTTGTGACCTTTAAATTTCAGTTCGAAGCAGTAAGTTTCAGTCTTTACAAAACCTTCGAAGACCTAACTTAATCCCGGCCACGGCCGCATTGTCTTCAAAATCTTTGTTGCTTTTGAGGGTTTTCAGTCATTGGCTTTGACTTTTGAATCTTGTCCTTTCAGTTTTACTCCCGAGATTTCTGGTTTTTTGTCTTGCGTATCAGTTTTTCTCCGATGAGTGAAAATTTTACTCTCGGTCATTGTAGTCTATGGCTTTTGTCTTTTCGTCTCGGCATTTTCATAGTTTTACTCTAGAGCATTTTAGTTTTACCCCCAGCTTTTCTATTTTACTCCCGACAGTTACGGTTTTACTCTCCAGAGTAAAACTGTAACTGAAGAACAGAGTAAACTGATTTTACTCTAGAGTATAAGTAAATACAACACTGACACACAGCCTGAGTAAGGCCAGATTTCAGCCGAAACCTCGAAGAGAAACGAAAGACCACGTCTGAGTGAGGCTATTCAGGAAGATCTGCAGAAAGGTGCCAAAGCTCGACCTACAGCCATGAAGCACGAAGTCGGCTACTATGGAATTAGGTACTGTACAAGCTTATTCGGCTGGGCCACTGGCAGGCGAACAAGCGAAACGTCAAACAGAAAACTCAGGACAATGCAGTAGGCGCAGTTCTGGATGATAAATTGACCGTCAGGGCAGTGTCGAAGCAGTATGGACTCCAGCACTGTACAATCAGCAAAGAGATTATTATCAGGTGCGGAAGTATGACTTGTTACTTCCCCGACGAAGATTTCCAAAAAAGTTTCCTGACTGCCAAGCTCGGTATTTTTGATCGGGTTATCCACCCATCCTATCACGGTACTTCACTCATTTTTCCGGCAGCGAATGCATGCCTTTACTGTAGGAGCATAGGGGAAGAGAAAAGATAAACTCCCCACAGCCATTTTTCGCAGCCTCTCTGGAGGAGATTGTTTTTCACGTAGGGGGAGCTCTGAGTTTTCGACGTGGTGATAATCCTGTAGTACCAGGTCCTCTCTTCCTGATGTGTGAAGGAGTTTCCCGTTCCGCCTTCTGCAGTTTTGCGGAAGTGTTCTGTTCAATGTGTACTCTAAAGCCAACATGCAACATTGGTGCTTTGAGTCGACTGAACAATTTCGTTTAGTGAACGGCAACTTTCCTCATCATTCTTTTGCGTACCAGAGAGGTCTAGTCACCGGCTACCGTTATGCCGGGCGGAAAGATTTCGCAGCGGTCTAGACTTTAGAATTGTAATCAGACAGTAGCCACAATTTTCCTTTGGTGCCGCTCACGATTCGAAATTTCCCACACGGCTTCCGCTCTTTCGAAACATTCCGATTTTTGCTTCAGACCGTTCTACAGAGCCCACTTATCATGGCTGGCAACAATGTGATCTGAGATCGGTTCGCTCTCGTTCAGAACCGCGAGGGTAAATAGAGGCAAAACCTTGCGTTATCTGTAAGGTGCGCGAGGTAAACGAGGGTATAATGATAGTAATAACCGCTTTACTGTTCTATGAGCTCACGAAGTCGAGCGAATGAAGAGCAATGTTTTAAAAAAAAGAGTGGCTAGAGCGCCGTAGAAAAAGATCATAATAGGAAAGCACCTAGAAAAAATACAAAATGTCCAAATTTACACAATCAACAAGCGGTGGTCAAGATGGTCCTTAGACCATTTCAGAGCTGAAAAGTTAAGAGACTTTAGATATTTTTTAGATGAGCCAATAGTAAGCAGATTTGTGGCCGAAGGACTAAACAAAGGGTCTTTCAACAAGTTCATCGCGATGTAGGCGAAGGACGACAGCGTGGTGTCGAGAAGGGTGCCAGAAGCTGGGGCGATGCTGCCTGGCGCGAGGACAAACTCCTTGGACTGCGTTCTTGATCTCCCTGGCAGCTCCTTCTTCATGATGTGGCTTCCCCCTACAGAGACACCTGCTCTGATTTTATAAGCATTAATTAATTTACCTTCGAGTCGTCTTCGCCAGAGAGGAAGCCACTGAACTTCCGCCAGATGCTGCCGATACTGGATGAGGTCGGTGTCGTGACTGTCTGTTGTTTCCATCTTTCTGAGTCTGATGCTGCGGAGAAACTTCTTCTGGATTTTTTCCAGCTGCCGTCGGAGACCGTTCGCCGAAACAGACCATGCCGACGAGGCATAATCCATGACTGACCGCACGATACTCTTGAACAGGAGTTGCTTGACCGAGCCGAAGCAGCGAGGGAAGTATGCGTTGATAGCCTACAACCTCTTCCTGCATTGTGCTGTCACCTTATCGACCTGGGCGGTCCAGTCAAGTCGGCTAGAGTATGTCACGCCGAAACATTCCCCCTCATTCTCGGTAGGTTTCGGATCACTCATAAACTTGTACGACCCACCTGGAATCCCCGTTTTCTTTTTCTTGTTCGAGATCCGGAGGTGCTGGGACTTTCTGGAATTGATGTCTAGCCCAGCATTTCTTCACCGCACCGCAATGTTGTCCAGGTCTTCTTGTAGGGAACGACAGTCATCTTCACTGCTTACTGTTCGATGGAGGACGACAGCATCGGCATACTGGAGAACTGTCGACTTGACACGGGTAGAAAGACTGTTGGCTGCAACCGTAAAGAATGTCGGACCAAGGACTGATCCCTGTGGAACTCCAGACTTCACAGGCTGATCATCGGAGAGGTATCCGTCGACCATCACTCGCTGGCTTCAGCCACGGAGGTAGTCCGAAAACAGAGCCAGTAGCCGACCAGTAACTCCATGCTTGAAAAGACTGTCAACAATTACGTCATGCGGAATTCGGTCGAAAGCTTTCGTACAGTCCAACAGGATGACGTCGGCCTCCTTCCTCTGCAGCAAGACTTGGGAGAAGTGGTGAGACATCTGGGCTAGCTGGATCTCTGTCGACCTTTGCTTCCTGAAACCATACTGAGAGTCAGACAACAACGTATTCTGGTACAGGTAGTTGCTCAGATGATCGGCAAGGATCTTCTCGAAGAGTTTGGACAAGGGTGGGAGGAGCGAGATTGGACGAAAGGCGGAGCCTCCTTTCTTCGGTATCGGGACGGCGTCAGCCTTCTTCCACACCGTAGGGAACTGTCCAGTTTGGATGATGAGGTTGGACAGTCTTGACGGGGGGTGAACGATGGCAGTACCTGCAACTCTGAGGAGACGGTTGGTGATGAGAGATGACCCAGCTGCTTTGTTGACGTCCAACTTCTTGACGATGGTTAGGATGGCAGTAGTCGTTATCAGCAGGTCTAGACATCGGGGCGAAATTGCAGGCTCCATCAGACGGACAGGCAGAGGTGGCAGATGGGTCTTGCAGTGGACGGGGCAGTCGACATACTCATCGGCGAAGGTCTTGGGGATGAATTCGGCCTTATCTTGCGGATGGACCAGATATCGATCATCGCTGCCTAGAACAGGAATCGGTGGGATCGAACTGCAGACGGTGTTCTTCTTAACATACTTCCAGACTGCGGTTGGATTTCTTCCTGGAGGATCAACCTCTTCTGCGCTTCCAATGCTTTCCACGCTGTCTAATCAGCTGGGTCCTTTGTCCTTCGCCATTTTTGATATGCGCCTCTGCACTTTCGTAGGCACCCAACTACCGTAGCCGAAAGGGAAGGACGAAGAAGGCGTCGGGAACCAACCGTCCTGAACTGGAAGCAGCTTGACGCACCTGGAAGAAACTTCTCCTGAAAGACATAAACCACGACGTCAGATTTACACTGTACATCAAACATGCCGTTCCAATCAACTGGAGCCAGCATTCTGCGGAACTCAGTGGATATGTCGTCATCCACTTTCCACTGTTTTCTGCTCTTTACGACGAATTTCGGAGTCATCAACATCAGAAAGAACTCTAGCCCATGGTGATCTTTAGGTGCTGCCGGTGGCGTGATGGTCCTCACGTTGCGTATGAAACCGAGCTGCGAAACGAAGACAAGGTCCAGCGATGAACAGCTTTTCCCTCGTTCTCTGGTAATCTACCTAACTTTCTGCCATAGACGAAATTCACTCTGTAGCGACAACAGGTCTCGTTCTCTTTCCGAGGATTCACTAGCTTTGTCTGACCAGGAAATGTTGGGGCAGTTGAAATCGCCCAACATAAGGATGTTCCGTCTCAGATGTGGAGGAATCCGTTCCATCGAGGTGCGAAGCTTACTGAAAACTTCGCTGTCGTAGCCTGGCGCGTAGACGACTCCAATGAGTAATGCGCAGTTCATGCGCAGAGCAATCACTTTAACCCAAAGAACCTCTAGCCCAACCACTTCGTACTCTACCATCCTCCTAATTTAGAACTCTTTCCTGATTACAAGAGCTACTCCACCTTCTGTACTTTTCTGGCAGCCATCCTTTTCTGATGTTGACGTTTTCCCAGGGGTAACAAGTCATACTACCGCACCTGATAGCAGCCGCGGTTACCGCTTCGAGCCCCGCTCTGGAAAATACGTCAAGCAGCCTTCTGCCAAGCCATTCACTCATCCAGCCCTCAGCGATGCAGAGTTTCAATCGAGCGACGAAAATTCACCAGCGCTCGAAGTGGTTAGGACCGATGATGATGTCACAGCACCTTTCTTGCAGGACGAAACCGTTAAATTGACCAACGCAGCATCTCCAGAGATCGAAAGAATTATGGAGTACCGGGTGCAGCGACAGTATTTGGTCCAGTGGAAGGGTGAGACGGAAGAACAAGCCACTTGGGTGGACGAAGATGTCTTTCCCGAGCTGACCAGAATGTCGGCCTAGTAAGTCGGCTCGATGAAGTTTCCGCTGTCTTAGTACAGTCTACTCTTATTTTGCGCGAACATTACTATTTTCTTCCGAGAAAATCATAAGTTTTTCGGAGCTTAATTGGGGACCGATATTCAGGCCGAGCGAGCGAGGCCTTTATAAGTCCCACGATTTCAGTGCTAATCGGAATGTTCAGTCATGGCTTTGCCGCAAACTCTATTCTGTTAAAAGATACACCAGTTAATCGGATATTACTAAATGCTCGATCAGCCTTCCCAGTGGTCAGGACCACTATCTAGTTTACACATGCTTTCCTATTCACCACTGTTTTTTCTTATGCAAAGCTCGCATTTGACGATGCAATTATGACCAACGTTGACACGCGGAAGTACTGTAAGGTCTACGGCAGGTCAAAGCTCGGATCCCCTGAGCCTACTAATGTTTAGGTCGCTAAGAAAAAAACACCCCTCGTATTCGAAACTGATCGCATACAGTGAATGATTTCGAAGATAACCGATCTCCCAAATTTTCAAGCCGGCGCAAATAGTTACTTGAACGCTTCGGTTAGTGATTCCCAAACCCCGAAACAAATTTTCCACTTTTGCATCAAGTATGGATCGACAAGATGCGCTGACTCGTCTGCGAAGTCTTCACGACCTCGAACGATGCCTCGGTCACCCGGCCTGCCAACTCAGCGACTGCGACAAAGGCAAGATCCTCATTGTGATCCTGGAAGCTAAAAGAGTCTGCGAGGGGCTGGCCCGCGGCTGCTGCCAGGGCCAGTGTCCGGACCAGCGCCAGATGGGCCCCTGGTGCCAACGATGTCCTCCCAACAGCTGCGAATGTCCGCCTGGATACAAAGGTGATCGTGGACAACAGCCACAGCAGCAGTATAACTACGGACAACAACAAGGCTACGGAAACCAGTACCAGAAACCACAGCAAGGGCATCGCTCTTTCTATAACAACGGTAACTCAAACCAGGGTAACTTTTGCGGTGGACGAGGACCCATGGAGCAGCAGAATTCCATGATGGATTTTGGGCAAGGCTTCGGACACAATCAAGATGTGCAGGAGTACAATCGTGGTCGTCACGGCACACGTGGTTTCGGTGGCGACTTCCATCCTGGTCAGATGGACGGACGTTATAGCAACGAAGGCAACAACCGGGACCATAACAGCTACGGAGGAAGCTACAACGGGAGTCAGTACAATGAGCGACTGCATGAACTTGAGTCGAACGTGTCTAGCATGACTCTACACCAAGGGATGAACAACCAGCGTCGCAAAACCAGGGACGCAACAGCAGTATGGCTCATTTGGTCGCGGAAAATAACCAACAGCAATGGTCAGTCTCGCAGTCAGTCCAGCCTTTTCCGCTCTTGTTGATCAGTCGCAACGGCTTTTTGGCCCTGGACATGTTGTCTTCGATACTGTATATTCACCTCGTCATTTTTTCCGGTTCAAATTTGTACGAGATGAAGATTTCTGAGTTCGCCAGCCTTATAACAAGTAAGACATTTGAAGGCCTATACTCCAGTAACAGGTGGCTAACTCAACAACCATTACCTCGTACCGACACTTCCAAGGAGTTCAAGTTACCTTTATCCAACCGCTCAGGAAGCGTTTTCACGGCTTGCTACTTGACCAAAACTTACGATATTCGTCCATCTGACTATGCGAATCTGCGGAATTCCAGAACTGAAATTAAATGAAAACAAAAAGAAAGAACAAAAAAATTGAAGCAAGAACCAAAAAGGATTTGTGTATCATGGTAGACTGTTTAGATATGGGAGCTATCCCATCCGGACGAGGTGCGTATCTCCAGCGCACTGGGGGGCTTATGAATAGCCCGTACACTATCGTTTGTCATGGAAGTCTTGCCCAACGACGACGGACCCCGTAGATCATCCTGCGTCAGTCTCTTGAAGGTCTCGCCGAACATTGTTTGCTTCATCGGCCTGAAAGCCTTGGCTTGTCCCGGCACAATCGAGCTTACATCGGTCGTGCGGGTTATACTGCTACTGACATCATCCTTCTTACTGCTGCCATTCACCGACGAGTCCTTCATGGGTATGACCCCGTTGTTGATGAAGTTCAGATACTCGGACTTCTTCCCAGGTGCGGCCACCGATGTCAGCGACCCGTGGAAGTCCGGGTTGGTATACGCCCAAGGGTTACGTTCCACATCGTCCAGGTACAGTTTAGTGGTGCGTGGCAGCCGTGTTAGGGTATAGTCATGGGCATCACCAAACTTCGTCGGGGTGGAGTCACCTGAGACAGAGAAAGCTCGACCTCTTCTTCGATGATACCTGATGAAGATGACAACGGCAATAATTAAGAGCACAAAGGCCCCGATTGCACCGATAATGATGTAGATGAAGGACTGGTAGACATGGTTGGGTGCGGTGCCCACTTCTAATCGAGATAAGACCAAACCCGGCTCCAGGAAACTGCGGTCGTCCGAACTAAGCTCACTGGCTCTGTACACCGTGCCCGACCAGATAAAATGAAAATCTGCATCTTGAAGTTTAGTGGCGATCGTGTCGAAGTTGAGATTGTGGGACCATGCCACCGACAAGTTGACAATGATGTTACCACAAGTCAGCTCCCAGACACGCACGCGACCTGGGTGAATGTCAAGGAAGGAGGCGAAGTGGCCTTCGAAGGCCTTGACAAAGTCGTTGGTGCTGTCTTGCGAACGTTCAATGTCGTCGCAGGTGTTGTTGAGGGAAAGCAGGAGGTGTGATGGGCGGGATGTGTTGAGGAGCTCAGAGCTGTCGTCGACCAAGTCGGGGTTCGTGACGCCACCTGATTCGATAAAGGGTAGGGTGGAGGTGGAGATGGTTTCGTCCATGGGAACTGAACGGTGGAATTGTTTGTGAGTGGTGAGGGTAGTACGTGATACCGGTGGAGACAGTGGTAAACTTTTTGCCTTCGGCGCAGTTTGAGCGTTGGTTGGAGTTAAACTTCTATTTCCGGTGACGATATGTGCTGTACTTTTGGGTACGACGATTGGAGTGCGGTGGTCGTTGACGGACACACTACCCGTTCCGGTTCCACTAAAGATCGCACCGCGCTGTACGTTATTCGACTGATTAGTATCTACTGTGATGGTGGCTACGGCAGGAATGCTGTTAAATACGGGCTCGTGAAATTCTCTGTTGATTCTTTGATTTTCGGGCGGAACTGGGTCATTGGGATTCTTGTTGGCAGCTGAGTTCGAGACCGGGGGAGAATTGGCTGTTTGAGGGAAAGCAGGGAACAAAGTGGTATTGACTGGAGGTACGTGCCACCGGACATGACGGAATGCATCGTCCGCATTCTGAGCTTCTTTGTATTCCAGGTTGACACCGAACAAGGAAGCAGCTCGGACCTTGTTGACGATATCTTTGGCAATGCGTTCCGCAGGACTCAGCGTTCGTATTGTGGGTGGTACGTCCAGTTTGTACAGGGTATCGTTCGTGGGAGACGATGAGTAAAACAGTTCGGTGGAAAGTGCGGCTGATGTCACTGCAGGCGTTGTATTGCGTGACGTCGTCGCCGTGCCTGCTGTACTGAAAAGCGCGGTCCTTGACAAATCTGGTGTGGACTGGGTAGTGATGGCATCTCCTTCAAAGAAGTGTATCGACCCGGTGACAACTTGTCCAGAAGGATTATGTTCGTTGAGATCATGGTTGAGAGATGAGGCGAGAGGAACGTCTGTGGTGGCGAATGCCGGTGATGAACGCTCAGCGATCGCGCCCGTATCTGAAAAGAAAGACAACATCAGAACAACACTCAAAGCCAGAAGCCAGAATATGAAAGTTTCAGCGATCTCGGCAAATAAACTCGATCAGAGCGTTTTCTGCGGTGGCGCACGCTTCCGGCCAGCATCAACGAGAAGGTGCGCCACTTGGCAAATCGATGTGGTCGACTTTGTTTGCTGAGCTTCCATCTGTTCCGTGGAACCTCCGTCGTATAGTATGCTGATTTCATAAACGACGTCCCCAGAATACAATTAAATAAAAAACCAGACTTCGATGCAAATAATAAGGCAATAGTTCTTCCGTGAGATTTCTGATGGAATGTATGCTACTGCACTGCACCGTAGAGAGACTGTTTGCATGTGTGCACATGACGTAAGTCTCATTTTTTTCTTCGGGGACTTTTTCGTGTGGGGCCAATTGGCCCAATTGGCAGATTTTTGCAATGTACTATTTTGATAACAGAACATCTGACGACCATGATTTATGTACGAAAAAACAACTGTCGCGGTTTGGACTACGGCACAGTTTACACGAGTTTCCTCGTGTCGGATGTAATTTCGGCCCACATGCCCAGCCGGTTGTTCCGTCATCATCACCCACGCGATGGCGATGGTGTACAAAAAAACCGCACACGGATCAGCGACCGTGTTATCTTGTTAATAAGAGAAGAGATGAAACCGAATATTTAGGTTACGGAAAAGTCTCACGTTGTGATGCATAACAAGAGCCAGCCACAAAAGTCTGATAGAAAAGGCGTACCTGTGATAACATTCTTGACCACCAGCAAGAAAATAATCATAATGCGCAAACGATCGTCCATGTTGGCAGCACAGTGGTGGCCTCTAATGATGAATGACGGACGACGGCAGGATGGTCCGCCGCTTGCACAACCAGGCGGCGTCTTTTGTCATCTGTCAGGAAAAATATCAGTCAAAGTTATGTCCGATAACACCGCTGTGTTTCCAGTTCAAGATCACGTCAGTGTCACAACGCAAATGTAATCCGCGCCGATGAGTTCGCCGTCGTGCAACACAACAGATCCAAAGTACTATGTACAAACAAAAGAATGAAAATTAGATCAATCTTATATCTCACAGTCTTTCCTCCCTTTTTAACCGAACTTTCGAAAACAAGATCGTAATTACTAAGACTTTCCTGCAATCTGTACAGTTTTTCTACGAGTACCTCACCGTCCTGTTTGTCTTCATTGGCCGAAAATTAAACCGTACCAATATACTTGCGGATTTGCGGGTCGTCTGCCCATCTTTCTCAACCACAAGTATGCATGGGACGTGAACTCGGTCAGCTCTTTATCCCGAGTGACACACACACACAGTTTTCCAGTTTTCTTAGCCGGAAGTGCGCCACTTGGGAACAAGATCTCGTTCAATCCATTTTCAAACGTACCGCCCTTGAAACTATATAAAAAGCCAAATTCGAAAAAGTGGCATGAATCACATTTCAGTGGGGAAGCATGTTATCAAAAGTAATTACGGAAACAAAAATAGTATTTAACATTGGATAAGAAAAAGTGGAATCGTGGGATAACAATAGTCTAGTAGTCACGGAAAAGAAGCGGCGTACGCGCCGGTTCTTCACTGAGGGCAGGGGTGGTGGTTCTGGTTCGCGATGAGCAACCACGCGGAACAAATCTGTGTGTCAGAAGTAATCTCATTTGCTTACGGTGGGCATGCTTGCTGTGCGGGCGCAACAATGCAAAAAGTCACCGTGATGGATATATATTTTCGATAATCTCGAGACAGTCTTCAGCGACAGATATCAATTGCCGGTAACAAGTAGGATAATCCCCGCTCACGGACACTCATTGTCCGTCTCATATTTCCCTCAAGCTCACAGTTGCGCAGGCAATTTGCCTTTACAGCGCGTGGTTCATAGTGGATACCTCTTCCCACCAGGAAGCAGGGATAAAAGAACGAAGGAGAAGTCACAGAGAACCCCGGATTTAAATGCCTCACGTTCGCTAAAGACCAGCATTCACAAGGCGGCTATTAGGTCTAATCTATCCAAAATTGTTAGAATAATTGCCCCTGTTATCGACAAGGACAATTTTTCTAAATTTTTCGTCTTCGCCTCAGGCGAATGGTTTGGTACAGGATGATCGACCCGGATGTCAAAAACTAGTCAATTTAATGGATCGTTTCTACTCTTATCCGCAAAGCTCGGGTCGTTTTCGGAGGTTTCTGAACGAATGCGTCATTCAACTTACTGATGACTGTGTAATGGCTCATAACGCGGTAAGACAAAAACCCCATCAGAAAAACGCAGACGGTCGTAAGAAACTGAAGAACGGCTACACATTTTGTGCTTACCTCAACGACATAATCCTCGATAATAAGCAGACCGTCTGAAGAAGTATCATCTTGAGATGAGGCTGGTGAGGAAGAAAGTGTGTACTGGCCAGCTCTGCAAATGAGGCCGCCGTTATGCGTGTCGGCAAGTGGACAAGTTCACAGAACTTTGCGCAGCCGCTATAAATATGATAAGACGCATTCAAAGCTAGTCAAAGAGTAACAGTACGTGTATTGTGCAGGCAAGTTTAGTTAAAGAGATGGGCCACCTACACACACTTCAATCTGAGACGACGCCGCCAACACTCGTTCGACCATCCGCCATCAGCCGGCAAAAACGTAGACTGGCCAGCAGGAAAAAGATAAATTATGTCAAGCGATGATTATTGAATTGTAAAACTTCCCGGTGGTGACCGACTTGCACCAGTGACTGGACCTGAAACCAGGAAGCAACAGTGATCACCAATTATTAATAGAATCAATGAATGATTCATACTTTTTGCTCGAACATTTTTTGCCCGGAACTTATTTTCAAGATAAAACGTCCAATAGCTTAGAATGTAGGTAGAAGGAAGCCGGCACGGAAATATTCACCGGGCAAGGAAACACCCACCGGGTCTGTACACAGGTTTTAAAGGTGAAGAAACAGGTGTAAATCCCGCGCCGACCACCTCGTAGCTCTCTAATGAAGAATAAAAAGTCATCCATCGTCTCAATTCAATCCAAAGATAAATTTTTACATTGATCGACGGATTTTTACAGGGAATTTGAAATTCTGTCAGAAGATTTGTACCAAATCGCGAAGCAGTCCGGCCCTTTTCTACCAATTAATCTTACCGTTGCAGGTACTGGTGACCAAATCTTCGAAGCAGAGAAGTCCTCGATGCAGTGCGCCAGTAAAGGACCCCACGGTTCGGAAGATCAAACTAGAAAGCAGATGTGAACAAAGAGTGGAATGGCGAGAAAGTGATAACTTTAAACGGTGGTCAAACCGTAAACTCTTCTCGAATGGCAGCTGATATACGATCAGCCAGAGTAATAAACCGTGTATTTCTAGAGAGCTGAGATCAGTCTGGTGAAACTGATGAAACTGACAATGCGCACTCGAGATCATACTGTATCTTTACGTACCTCACATTGTTGTCGAGAATGTCAAGAGCGACGCGAGATGCAGAGTAAGGTGCAACATCCGATCGAACACAGGCTTCGGCTTTCTCGCAGGCAATTTCACGTCTGAAACAAATTATCCCATTGAGAACACGCTGAACCTTCGTACGTACAGAATAGAGAAACCATTACCCTGATCGATACTGCCATGAACTCCAATCTCGCGTTAGGCGGAGTCGATCAAACGATGACACCGTTTCTCGTACAGTGATAAGTTGTTCCTTGTTCGTTGCAACGAGAAATGAGTCAGGTAATCGATAATGATACTCACTTAAGCCCCAGGACGAGAATGGGAGAAAGATCGTCCGGATGTTCCTGGAAGAGAGACATGAATTGATATAAGGTAGGTCCGAGCTCGCTCTTCCATCCTGAAAAATCCCAGTCCTATAGAAAACTTGGGAGCTTAAAAGCTCCAAGGGACAAATTCAACGACGGAAGGACGACGCAATGTACGTGACTGAGATAAGGAAGTTTGAGTTCCCTTAGGCCTCAATCTGGGTCGACTTCGTCCTCGAACCAGTACGGGAGCTCGGCAAACCAACTCGACAAGCTCGATGACTGAGTGGCGCATGCTATCGTTTAATAACAGCGAGAACATGTGCCACTCACGGAGTTTGTCCTTACTTTTTTCGTCCAATTTTTTACCAAAGTTGGAAGTTTCTACAAATTTGGAGACCTCGGTCGCAGCGTTGGAGTTCATTTTAGGTACAGGTTTGAGTTGGGGGATTGTTTGCATTGTCTGTTTTGTGTTAATTGTTGCTTGTTCAACTTTTGCGGTTTTTCGAACTGAAGTGGAGCGTTACGGCGTTCCGTGTACCTAAACAGAGCATTATGAAACACGGAAAGTGCGGATGAGCGAGCAATCGGTGCGAGCGTGAGACTATGCTGATTAATTCAGCCTGGCAGACGAGAAACGAGCGGGAAACCCATGGCATGTTCTAGAATAACTTTGCCTGTGCGTTGTCCTTCTGTCCAGCCAACAGGCTAAAATAAACAGAAGACGCACTCCCAATGCCAACAGGAAGAACAGGAAAATCTAGTAAAACACGTCTGCAAACAGGGGATGATTGTCTTACATAAGAACGCTGACTTGCAAACAGGAAGGAAGACACTTCCTGTTGAAAGGCCGGAATTCGACAACGTTGCTGCGGGAGCACAACGAACGACGGATGTGACATGACTTACTGTTTACGATGTATTGATACATGAGGCCATGTAATGCGCGGCGACGACAGTTCGAAAACACACACCAAACTGTTTTTGATTGATTTGTTATGACTACGGCACGATTATCACGATATAGCAATGCGGCCAACATCTCACGTCTTTGCAAACAAGGCTTCAGATTGTAGATAGGATTGATTGACTTCCATTTGATTGGACACATAGATATCTCTCTGTTTTACATTTTTCACAGAATTCTTTCGGGATCAATGCTGTTTCGTAGGTACCTTGGACTGCTGTGGATCAAGACAATGTCGACTTCGCTGCAGCCTCCAGCGAGTATCCGTGGGATGAAAGAGCTGGACCGCAACGCCTTCCAGAAAACCATCGACATTCCTTGCCTTCGCACTCCTGCTCGGGCGTTACTTTTCCCGCCGGTGACAGCCACCTTGAGGAAATCGCTGCTCCGCCTACCAAAGATTAAGGCGTTTCAACCAGCTGAAACAGACGGGGAGAAGATAGTCTTACTTGATCCGGAGAAAGCACCGGCATGGGATAGCATCGATGGCCGAGATGTCCTTGAGCAGCATGGCTTGTCAGCTGAAGCCTTCCACCGGAGACAGATCTGCCTCTCCTATGCCAACTTTTCTCCCCATGAGATCCTGGTAGCTGTCCTCGGGGATTCCGCACCGAATGTGGCTGGCTTCAGTTCCGTTGGACATATCATACACCTGAACTTGAGGAGTGAACACGAACCTTACAAGAAGATAATCGGTCAGTCAACGGAAAAGCAAAATCAAAATTCAAAATTCTTTTCAAGCGGCACATGACGTCTGTAATCGCCCTACGTTACATCTGTGGTGCGTATCAGCACGCTAACGTCATTGCGGCTGGTTGCGGGTGCGCCAATCAACAATCAAGCCAGGGTCTGGCTTACTAACTCGGCTTCGATTGATTGTTGATGAGCTCGTCTGTCAGTCATTTCTTCCTTATGAGTTTCTCTGTTGACACGTTGGCTGCTGTTTTCAGGTCAAGTCCTCGTCGACAAGATTCCCACGTGTCGGACTGTCATCAACAAGATCAACCAGATCGAGAATGAGTACCGGAACATCAACTACGAAATCCTAGCTGGCGTCGACGATCTAACGACAGTGGTAAAAGAAAGCAACTGTTCCTTCCACCTCGACTACAGTCAAGTCTACTGGAATCCTCGTCTGAGCACAGAACATGAACGACTCGTCAAAGAAGTGCCCTCTAACTGTGTCCTGTACGATGTCTTTGCCGGCATCGGTCCTTTCGCCATTCCGGCAGCCAAGAAGAAATGCGAGGTCCTGGCCAACGACCTGAATCCCGTTTCTTACGAGTACTTGCTCAAAAACATCACAGTTAATAAAGTAAAAGATAGGGTACAGGCGTTCAATATGGATGGAAGAGATTTTATTCATGGACCTATGAAAGAAGATTTGTTGAGAAGGTGGAAAGACAAACCGGAAGTCGTGACGCATGTTGTGATGAATCTGCCAGCGTTAGCTGCGGATTTTGTGGATGCGTTCAGAGAATTGTTCCACGACGTGAATCTCCCTGTTCCTGCTGGGCTTCCTGTTGTTCATGTTTATGCTTTTGAGAAGAATGAAGATAAAGACGGATTGCTGGAAAGAGTGAGGACCAATTTGAGATATGATTTGAAGAAAGAAGCTGTGACAAGGTTCTTCGTGAGACAAGTGGCGCCGTCTAAAGACATGGTGCGGTTACGATTCGAGCTTCCGTGGGAGCTCTTGACAGCAAAGCCCAAGAACTCAGTCATGGAATCTTCTTCTGAATATTTGACGAATGATTTGACATCTGTGGAACCAAATGTAAAGCGGCGGAAAGTTTTAGACGGTAACCCATAAAATCCTACTAGATGTGACAGATTTCTATACGTGATAAATCGAGCAAACGATAATGGGTTCGCTGGCGGTATACAGATTCAACTCTACGCACAGTAGTTCTTAATCCGACCCATAACGACAAAAAAAATACAGGAAATACTTGGATAAACCATAAACAGAGTATAACCACCAAGATTGACTCAAGTTCTCCGACATCACAAGTTCTCTTGAACTTCTGCTTGAAGACCTATTGGTCGACCCTTGATAATGTTCTCGTCCTCCCAGCTGTTGTGTTCCTCCGAATATCCGTGCCATTTGATGAGATACTGGCGCCTTTCCCTGCATCCGACGATCCTCTCGATGATTTGATCTTCCGCCGAAGCCATATCTGTTTTCTCTACCGACGCGCCACCTCTGTCGAGTTCGTCCAATACGCTGCACGAATTTCCTGATTCATCGGCGTCTTTCTTGGTGGTCGAATCAGCTTCGGCTCCTCCGATGGTAGATATCACGAAGCCCTCGGATGTTAACGGGATATCGACGCCGGCATTTGAGACCGCAGCAATTGCCGAAGTATCCGGCTTGTAATGTTGTCCATCAGCCTTAAAAAATATCAACGATATCCTCTCCTCCCCCGGGATGATAGTTTGCCGAAGAGCGTGGCAGGTTGCTTGGTGGAAAAGAGCCTGCATTTCTAGGCGGTTTTGATTCATCGCTGACCTTTTCAAGCTATCGCCTTCACCGGCAGACCTTTGTAGTGATTTGGTCCTCCCCATGTCAGACCAAAACGGCGAAGAGTGAGATCAGTCGTCTATGACTGGTGGTCAACATGAATGGTCAACACGAAGGGTCTAAATGAAGGAAGGCCAGAAAATGAGCTGTTCGTTCGAAGAACCTAACAACCCCAATTCTCGTAAAGGCCGCAGGAACGGATCGCCACTCAGCGACTGTAGTAGACTTTGGAAGAAACAAGTGCAAAAGTTCGGATCCGGAATAGTTGAAGATCCGGTTCAAGTTTAGCGAAGGCTGTAAATGCGGACTTGTATAATTGTCGTATCCATTCAATGGCCATAACCCGGTAAAACGGTCGAACAACCACACAGTAGGACTTCACATCGAAATTGTTACTCGATCGTAATACTTCTGGTACCATTCAAACAATACACGCGCCGGGACTAATTATGGGCCGCGAGAAAATTTTTGGTCACCGGCCGAAAGCGGCATCTCCCGGCTAGACTGACAATCAATCGAAGCGTTGCCGCTTTCGGCCGGTGACCAGAAACATTTTTCCCGACCAATATCCAGAACTGATGCTGTTCCCCCGAACAGTGATATCCACCGAGCGAAAACCCACAACTCAATGCCATAATGTCATATCTCACCGAAACCGACTTACTTGCTTCCTCCCTTTCAAGAATCTTGCCATTTTACGTACCTCGTACAGTGAAACATCATGACATTGTTCGCACGTTTTCGCGGCTTCAACTGTTGGTCACTGTCGCTTTAGTTTGAAGTGAAAGTATCAGATTCTCCCAACAAGAGCAGAATAGCTTCGCTAAAATGATAGTAAACTGTGGCACTGCCGCACAAAAAGCCGCAAAAACTTCGGTCGCCCAGTAGGTGACCGAGGTTTAGTGGGCGACGTCTACATAACTCAAAAGCCACCCAAATAGCGTACTTTTACTGTTCTTCCCTGCGGGGTCTGCAAAGCCCATTGAAGATGTCTTCGTCTACCCACGTCGCTTCCTCTTTACTCTCGCCCTGCCACCTGACCAGAAAATGACGCTTGGTTCGCACATCCAATACCGCTTCCACTTCCGGCTCTTCTGGCAGCGTCTCGGACAACGCAGAGTTCCCAATCTGGCGTAGCACAGGTTCTGCTTGGGAATCAGCTTCCAAGGAAGTACCTTCAGTTAAGCTCTCGTTCGCCATTTCTTCTATGCGTAGCTTGAGTGCTGAAGGATCAACCTTGTAAATTTTCGCCGTCTCCTCGATGTTAATTCCAAGGATCATCACAGCGTCCACTGCATCCCTTGTGTACGGAACTTCTACCAGCTTCGGCGATTTATCGGGTCGAGATCTGCAGACGAACAAGCTACTGACCAGTCGAAACGCTTTCCTCGAAAGTGGAAAAAGTCATATGAATAAAAATGAGAGAAAAACGGAAATATCGCAATAAGCTGATTCGAAAATTCGATACCAGACTTGCTAGTTGCTACTGTCGTCGTTAACCTTACCGTTTGTGCAGGTTGTTAGATGGAGCAGTATCGGCTGAGATTTCCCGACGTTTGCTGTCACGGGGCCGCCTCGACTTGGCCACACGGATCGCACTGATTTCCGGTGACTGCGAAGGGGATCGTACACCATCGGTGAGGCTGGAACTGGGTTCGCTGGATGAGAGGTTCGACGAATAACCATCGGAGCGGGCGGAATGCCTGAACAACGACTGAGCATGTGAAGCCATGCGTGCTCATCGGAAGTTCCCTTTGTTTCAAAGGATCAGTCCAAAGTATGGAGAATACTCCTGCTTCGGTCAACCACCACACCCACCGAACGAAATGTATGACATGACGTCCAACTTGTCTTTCTTTCTAGTTACAAAGCGGGCTCTTTGCAAATGGAACGGGTTTTCTAAACAAAGAGCACTTCCGGAACAGCCCTGAATAGGCCTCTGTTTTGGAAATCCGCTTCTGCGTCAGTATATGTACTATTGTCACTACGGTGAACGACCCGGTGTACTTGTAGCCGAACAAAGATAGTAAATCGCGCAGTCGCGTGTGCGCAGTCAACGAGAAATTTGTTGTTGGTTTATTCGTCTTCTTTTGAATATGCTACGAATTTTGAAGGAAGTGCAAGGATAACTTAATCAGTGGCATATTGTGGGTGGCGTGTCAGCGTATCAGGACACGAGCTCGTTAATACAAGAACTTGTTCGGTAACATGTTACGAACGTATGTAAACAAAATGAGAAAAGTTTGACGGTTATTCTGGACGACCTTCACTGAACGTGCAAATTGGCAAGTCCCAAGAAGACGTCTTCATCAACCCAGGTTGCTTCTTCTTCGCATTGCCACCTGACCAAGTACTGCCGCTTGACCCGAGTATCGACCATTCTTTCAGTTTCTTCCGGTTCCGGAGTGCTCGGTTTCTGTTCTTCGGTCGCTTCCTCTTATTTGGACGGCTGACGGAGTACGACCCGTGCTTTGTTTGTCTTCGGTCCATTCTCCTTCTTCTCCATCTTCTGGTGTCTGGCTGGTTGTTACAGGAGATTCCGTTTGCTTGTCATCAGAGCGCATTTGTGCTTCAACCCACTTTGCTGCAGGACCGGAGCCTCTGCACTTGTAGCCCAGCTCGCGTAGACGATTGTAGACGCTCTCATAACCCACTTTGTGGGCTGTCGCCGCGGACGTGGCGGTCGTTTTTTGCTCAACAACCTCGCGGACAGCGGCTTCCAGGTTCTCTCTGTTTCGCCTGTCAAGAAACTGAACGCCCTGGTCGATCAGCGCGCATCTTAATGCGACTGGTTGGACTTTGTGTAGTTTTGCGCTGGCGCAGAAACAAAAGGAGTGACTCAAAAGGAGTGACAACGCACTCCTTTTGAAATGACATCGTTGACAGCCTGTCGTAGTGATTCTGCTTTTCTCGGATCGATCTTGACCGTTCTGTAAACAGTCACCACGATCTGGCCGCATTAATCTCAACGTATGTAAGGCATTTCTTTTCATGTTAGTTACCGTCTGCACGCTCGGGATTTCTTCACAGTGGCCACCGCGCCTTTCTCCAAAAGTACCTGTTCAAGTTCTGCCAACGTGAGTTGGTACTCACCCTGGGCACGCCTCAATTCTTGCTTCCTGTTAATGACGGCATCTGCTGCAGCATCCAAGGCTTTACTGCAAACAATCACAACGGGAATGCACAACATTAACACAGAAATTTGTTATCAATGACTTTTCATTTCGCGAACACAGGAAAACATGTTAGAGGATGAAGTTGTACGAAATAATGCACATCTTACCGCTTTTCATCGTCAACAAGCGGCATAAATGTTGATCTCCGCCCTGCTGGACGACTCGTTGGTGCGCTTCCCGGTTCTTGCACCAGGTCGCTTACAAGGAGAAGGCTCGACGCTCCTGTTGCCAGAAGACTCCTGGCCAGAATCACTAAGGCAGTCATATTTGTCAGACGAACTGCTGCTGGATGCCCATATCGCATCTGCAGAAACGTCCCGCGCCATTACTGTCGAATAAATTTTGCGAGCTGGAAATCACGATTTTCTTGTGGCACGAGGAGGGAGGCCTAACTTTTCTAACGAGAATACTTTGTTACGCCAAGTTCTCAAGGTAGCGCTGCTCACTGCGAATCCACACTGTAGCCAGCTGACGACTGAGCAGAAGTTGGCAAAGTTTTAGCCAGTCAGCATTCGCGATTCACTTTGGGCCTTGATTCAATGATTGACGAGTTTACGACAGAACTTCTGCATGTTTTCGTGACAGTTACAGTTGTCGCCGTATCTCCCTGTAGGGTGGATCAGGTCCTGCTTCAGAGTCTGTCCACGCTACAGGATGCAGCCAGAAGCTCATACCTCATTTGAGAGAGGCGGAGAGGAGAATAAGTGGGGCTATTGCATGCAGTTTCGCTTCAACAAATCGTGGTTTAATTCTCTTCCGATGACGTCTTGCGTCACCGGAAGATAAACTGTCATTTAAGTCAGGCATATGTCTGTTTCGTCACACTTGCTACTTACGGTTCTGCGCTCGACATCTTCGGGCTACAGTTTGATACCTGGACAGCTTCTACTCCACCATCGTGAACCGAGATACAAGGTAATCATCATTCTCAATGAGATACCGAGTGCCGCAGTCTGTCACTGGATACCAGCTGAGCAGCGTTACAACGATAACTTCGGGAAGTTGTAGAGCTCGTTGCATTTGTGGCAACACATCTCGCACCCATGATAGATGAGTAAGGTAGATTCCGCAGGAGGGAAGGACAGAAAACAAAGGAAGATGTTGCGAGCGAGAGATTACTCAAGACATAGTAAACTCTTAGCCGTTCCGATTTTCAGTAGAAAACAGAAGAAAATTGAATCGGGACACCGGGACAGGCCGTCATATCCGTGCGATTTCTACTTGGTCTGGCCTATATGTGGTTTAGTGGCTTTGCTTGCTCTGCCCTCTGCAGAAAGTGTTCTCCCTAATGTCAGACTCCATTTTGAAAATGCGAATTTCAATTGAGACTCAAAAAGTCATATCGGAACAACACTGCTCTTCACGAATGTCTCCCGTCACGATCTGGTCGATCTCCCGTCGATTTTCAGTTCTGTCTGGCTCGTTATTCGTCGGTTTGGCCAGTTAGCAAAGAAAGGTCTCGCTTCTCGTACCTATGAGAACTGATGGCACCATGTATGTTTCGCCATGTAATTTAGGTGTTCGGGCGTTCGGCCAGTGGGGATCCTCACGGCATCTGCTTCTTGTTCCATTGCAGTTACACGTAGCACTACCAGCCACCGGGAGCGGTGTGGTGGTGATGGAAGCTTGGAAGTACCGATTTGATGGAACGCTCGCTGAAAAGGACGGAAAATGTAAAGTAAGATGCGGAGGTACGGTATGGTGCATACATAATATTCGGTGCAGAGTTCTCAATATGGCGAAAGATAGCGCAAGCGTGACGCCTGCTTGTGAAAAAAAGAAACCGCCATAGACTTTCTCCATGCCATGACTTAGGGTCAAGCTCTGGTACTGTAAAACAAAAATGGCTTGTCATTCGTCGCTGCTGGCTCTGCCATTTCTGCGTAGTGTTAGTGGTGAGTTTACCCAGCAGCAGCAGCTGAAATTAGGGTAGAAGACAATGCCTGTTGATACCTGTGTTGATTATGTATGCCTTTGACATCGCTTTTACAGGTATGACACAAAATCTGGGACCTCTGCGCAGGTATTGCGCTCTTTCCTTCATGGAGTCTGAATCCCTGTGCACTTTTCGACAATTTTCTCGATTAGACCGACCAACCAAAACTACAAATTTTCGTGCCAATCAGTTATCGGAATCGTTGGTGAGCGTGGGTTGTTGCTGACTTTAATACTTTCGTGGTCGGCCAGCGATCATGAAGAGCGGAGATTTTTCTATACTCCCGATAATTTTGGGTAAAGTACTCAACATAGCTTTGATAACCTTCGTGATATCATGAATCTAAATCGGCGACGACTTATCTGCTTTCAATTGTTGCATAGGTTTGTTGGGCAGCCGCATTCTGTCTGCATATCCACATGGCGCGATCGCACTTCCCACCGTTTTCGGATACGGTTTGTCGAGGCCGACCACAGGTATTCGAGAATGGATCAACTGCTAAGTTGAGGAACTCGGTTTCGGCAGTTCAAGTTCTTGTTCTCTTTGTTTTAGGAGGCTACAACCAGCCGGAACCCATCTACATTCAAATAACGAACGTAGTGAGCCCTCAGGTGACCAGCAATGCGGTGTCGAACGCCAATTCCGCCACCGGTCTACCGGGATCCCTCGGAAGTGGCACGAAGGATCTACGCGGTCTTTTGCTTCTGTCCGGGACCCAGCTGGTTCCTTATCAAGGAAGTGCAAAGGACGTCAAAGTGGTCCACATTCCCGTACTGGTACCCGTCAACGCTACGTCGCCAACAGGGAGCAGTCTCACTCCATCCAGTACCGTGACACCTCTTTCTCCAGCTTATCAACCTGTCCAACCATCAAGCAGCAAAGTGGGCAACAGCCTGCCTGCACAGTCAGAAATGACCACAAAGAAGAAAGCATGGACTTTTCCCTCGAAGTAGGGCACGTCAGCCATCACTAGGTCCGTGTGAAGAAGCAACTTGAAGCGGCTTGTGTACGCTCGGCCAGGGTTGCTCCAATATGACTTTTTCGATTCTAATTGCAATTACGATTAATCGGAATACTTCGGGCGGCAACAATTTCAGTTATCTGAGACCCAGCTAAGCTGAATTTGCAATTACAATTAATCGGAATTCAGCTCGCATCAGCAATTGAAATTATTTCAATTGTTGTGGTTCATTTTTGAGATTTGAATATTCCCGAAATATCGTGTTTTAAAGCGACTCAAGCCTATCGTTCCATAAGCGTGGAATGGATGTTGGATGTTTAGCTCAAAACATGTTGTACGCAAGGCGTCAAACACGGATGCGCTGATGGAAGCAGGTATTGTAATGCTTCCTGGACCCTTGCGCGTACGTCGTCGTACACGCGAAACATCCCTTAGGGTTTTGGTAGGTAAAAATATCGGGACCACGGTTGAACTTCGCGTCTACATCGATGCACCGCGCGTGATTCGCAAAACAAAACTGTAAGCCTCGTGCCTTTCTCCGCCGTGCGACATGCACATACGCACGCATGTTCGCCCAATCAAGCGCCAAAGACCGCCAGAAACTCCGAAGCCTGTTACACCCACGTGCATTTTACCGCGCTGTAGCGCGTAAATTTAAGACTTTAACTAGACACATTCTTCACTCTAATTAGCAATTACAAGTACTGTAAAAACCCGCTGCGTCCGCGCAATACGTCAGCGCATACGTGAAGCACAGACCCGGTCCGGTTTTACTGCCTGTCCAACCCCCCACGGCGGTGCATCGTCACGTACGTGTACGTACTGCGCGGATGCAGCGAGTTTTTACAGTACTTCCGTTTTCGGAATTCTAATAAAATTCTAATTAATATTGGAATTACCCAGCTTGGGATTCCCAATTTCAGTTGTCATAGTGGAATTCAAAAACGGTCGTTTTCGGCCTTTTTCATCTATCAATTGTAATTATCGGAGCAACACTGCCGGCTCGGCCTTAGATAATAATAACCGCTTTATTGTTCAATGAGCTCACAAAGTCGAGCGAATAAAGAACAATGTTTGAAAAAGAGTGGCTAGAGCGCCGTAGAAAAAGATCAAAATAGGCGAAAAGCACCTAGAAAAAATACAAAATGTCCAAATTTACACAATCAACAAGCGGTGGTCAAGATGGTCCTTAGACCATTTCAGAGCTGAAAAGTTAAGAGACTTCAGATATTTTTCAAATGAGCCAATAGTAAGCAGATCTGTGGCCGAAGGACTAAACAAAGGGTCTTTCAACAAATTCATCGCGATGTAGGCGAAGGACGACAGCGTGGTGTCGAGAAGGGTGCAAAAAGCTGGGGCGATGCTGCCTGGCGCGAGGACAAACTCCTTGGACTGCGTTCTCGATCTACCTGGCAGCTCCTTCTTCATGATGTGGCTTCCCCCTGCAAAGACACCTGCTCTGATTTTATGAGCATTAATCAATATACCAGATACACAGTCCGCTCGCTCGAGATTCGTACATTGCCTTCAGAATTCATCTTAAGGTCCGCTATACACTGATCACACAGCATGCCAAGCTTAGGGCCAAAATTACATCACACATGCATTACACCGCACTTTAACTGGCGTGATCAAGTAATCAAGTCGCTTGTGTCCGACTGCGTGGTATGGCCAGCCGTATCGTTAACCTTGCATGATTTTCCCATCTTGAAATCAGAAAAACGTGTACGGATCTCGAGCGAGCGGACTGTACAGTACAATGTCAAAAATGCTGCCCTGCTCATGATCACGTGTCTTACAGCACCAATCAATAGAGAGGCGTACCACGCGATCTTCTGCAGGGCAGTCTTTCTGGACAATGTAGTTTTTTCCACTATGATTCACCCAAATATTGTAACAATATTGTAATCTATCGAGCTGTGACGTGGGGAATTTTTTTGGCTAAAACACCTTCCACTTTGCAATGGAGTGATACTGTGGATAGCATGGAACTAGGTGGAGCAATATGTGGCATAAATAGGCAATATCTTCAAAAGTGAATATCAAATCGAGATTTCGAAGAAGACCGCTGTATGTCGGCAGAACCTTCAAAAAATCGGCGTGTACGTTTACAAGAGCTTACGCCATTTTGCGCGAGAAGAAGGTCTGAAAACAGCGACGGATCTTGTAAACGTTCAGGAACGACGAATAAGTTCTTCACAAGAAACAGCTAGAGAAAACGTCATTTGATAGTCAGGTTGGAGAGTCCCAGGAAAACATCCTCGTCCACCCAGCTTGCTTCGGTCTCTCCCTGCCATTTCACCAAATACTGCCGCCTGGTTCGAACATCCACGATCCGCTCGATTTCCTCGGTAGCTTCTTGATCGAGAGACCTTTCCTCCCTAAGCTTGCCTTCCTTCTGCGCATGCGACAGTGTATTCTCGTAAATGTTGTCGCTCCAGTCTTCCTTCTGGTTGCTCTCTGGTGTTTCGCTGGTAGCAGGTTGGTCTTTCTCGTTGACAGATCCACTTTGCGCTTTCATCCATTGTTGCGCTCCTCGAGGGCCTTGAGGGCCTTTCTGAACGCAACCCCGCTCCTGCAGACGATTTTTTAGTCGCCGATGACCCACTTTGTGTACCTGGGCGGCAGTGTTCGCGGAGAACCGGCCCTCCAGGACGTCACGAACAGCGGCTTCCAGGTTCCCTCGCACAAGCGGTGAAGGAGCCGGAATACCCCGTTCAATGAGTGCCCGTTTTATTCGGTGCTGGTGGATCTTGTGTTTGTGAGCGCTGGCCCGCATGGACATGCCTTTTGAAACGACATCATCGACTGCCGCCCACAATGTCTTATCATGCTGCGGTTTCCATGCTCTGGAAAAATAAGTCGTACAATAAATGCAGAACGACAATGGCAGCTAGCCCATTGATGCTTTTATATGGTGCCGTTCTAGTATTAGTACAGTGTAACAACTTTGTGCTGCGGTGCTTACCGTCGACCTCCTCTCGATCTGTTGACCGTTTCCACCGCGCCCTTTCCAAGCAGTGCTCGATCAAGCTCGATGAAGGTTAGTTCAAACTTTTCGCGAACGCATGTGGGTCTTTCTTTTCTCGTAAGAATAGCATCGACCGCGGCATCCAGAATTTCGCTACAGAACAGAAGACAGATCCAGACGAGTTAAGGGATAATCCTCGATATTTTTCGTTGCCTTAAGTGGTCAGATACCAAACGTACGTCTTTCGTATCTCATACCTACCGTTTCGGGTCATTATTCAAGGTTGCGGACGAGGTCGCATTACTATCGGCATGCCCGCTGCTTGTTCCGGCGGCGCCACTGTTGGTTCCGTAACTGACCTTCTCCGAGGTGCCCATACCAGACGTGGCGCAGTCTGTTTCCTGATCGCGGCTCTTGGTAAATTTGGCGGATGAATCGCAAGATGATGTTGCCTCCTTGTCTGAAATGTCCGCCATTACCAACAAACGCTAGCAAGTTGTTGCTTGCTATCCTGAAAACCTTAGCACGACTTTCTACCTCATGTATATACGAGTGTGAGGAGTTCTAAAAGGTTCGTCCATACTACTGTATAAATCGAGTCGAATTGCTGTACATGTGAGATACATCGACGTTACACCGCATGTGGACACTGAAAAGGTAAGGACAGTTAGCTGCTCGGAGAAGCATCCTGGCTGACCGTACGGTACATCCTGGCTGACCGTACGGTACATCCTGGCTTGAGACATTGCCCGACCTACAAACGCTCTACACAGAACAAGTATCGTTTCACCGGATTTCTTGACAGTGAGGAAGTAGTTGCCTATGCAATTGTATCAGAACACAATAAAACTCTTCTATACACTAGAATTTCTTAAACGCAATGCTCATCAGTTTATCTAAAGCCAGGATGAAGCTCCCTGTGTGCAAGTTCTTATTCTTCAGGGTCGTCAGGTCCTGTATGCTCTAGTTTTGCACCACATTGACATTATTATGATCGTATTCTTGGAAGTTCCACGCTGTAAAGAGCAACGGCCGGTGAGCTCGTCGAGGCGCCATTCAGCGGATCTTGCAAAGCCGGGCCTCTCAACCCAGGTGTAGAACAGCGCCGAAGCAGCTCGTTGCCCACCGGCACCAAACTGTCGAATTTGGGCTGGACCTGCTCTTCTTCGCTGGGGCTGGATGGCCGGCGATCATCTACACTGCCACGATGGCTCAGCAGTGCCACCTGTGGTGTGCAGGAGCGACGTCGGTATTGCGGTCGCGGAAGGGGAGGAGGGACTGGCTGGATGGGAAGGCCAGCGTCCAGTTGGGCCTTCTCGTCGGCAGCCCTTTGCTGAGCCTGGAGGCGAAGGAGCTCTTTGGGGGAGCAACGTGGTGTCGAGTCGATCATTTGAAATTTGTCAAAGTAATCGTGGTCGATGCGAACGACACCGTCGACGCCGGGCCGAACCACCTTCTCGAAGCGGGAACCCCAGCGGATTTCACTGGGTAAGTAAGATGTGCGGGCTTGGGTCGTCAGGCCGGTAGCTTCAACGATGCCTTCCAGTATCACTGAAACACATCGAAATGACACACTTGAGAGGGAGAATGTTCTCGACAAGGTAGAAGATACTGTGGGAAAAACGGTGGAACACAGCTCGAGTGACCTTTATTGAACAGGTTGTTTACCCGACTTGGCTATTGCAGCGAAGAAAATTATGTTAAAAGTACGAGTGAATAAGACACAGGTTTCAAAGGATGCCAGAATATAGTAATGTTTTTTTCTGGATTGAATGAGAAAGGCAACGAGGGTTTTGCTCAGACTTACCAATAATTTCAAGGCGCTGGTGAAGTATTTCATCAGCGGAATATTCGAACAAGGGACTTCGTTCGTCAATTTCATGAGTAATGATGTTGGGCCAGACGAGGAAGAGTCGGTCTGTGCCGTCGGAGAAGCCGACGTCCATGTCGTAGGAATAGAAAGGTATCTCTTCGCCTTCAGCTGTCAAACGTTCCTTCATACACATGACCCGTATGTGGGCTTCCACCAAGTGCGACCTATGACGAAAACGCTGCTTAATAGTTGGGACGATCCGTGGTCAGAAAGAAAACAGAGCGAGGTTAGGCTTGAGGAAATCGCGATCTTACCGTCTCATGTCGCCAATCCTGAACTGAAAAACCATCTTCCCATCTCTTTGACAAACGCATGCTGCAAAACAGAAAAAAAAATTTCGACACGTAGGTTTTGATACTGTCAAAGGTAATTTTTAGCCTCTTGTTTCAGAACTTCTTCCCCTCGAAACTGACTTACGAGATGACTTTGGAATTTTTCTACTGTTGAACTGTAAAACTTTATGCTTTGAAGCAGACGCGTGTTCAACCGATGTGTGAAGTTGAAGACATTAATCGTACCTTCTTTGGAGAACATGAGCGTTTCCGAGCGCATCTTGGGTCGGGATAATTTAGCGAATAATACACCAACCAGTATCGATTGTAAGGCTACTCCTGTCAAGCATTGGAAGCACAAGACAATAATCACGTGAGGACATTCGGTATTTGCAAAGCGGTATCCGTATCCGATGGTATGCTGGGTCTCTAGAGAATACAGGAAGGCCGACGTGAAGTCTTTGATTTTATTGATACACGGCGTCCACTCTTCTTCCGTCAAATTCCCCTTGGTCAGATCATCGTGAAGCCAGGCGAAGAAGAAATAGACAAATGCATACAATAACCACGTAGAGAAGAAGCCAAAGGCAAAGATCAGGGCGCACCAGCGCCATTTACAGTCCACCAGCGTTGTGAAGATATCGGCTAGATATTTGTAGCCTTTCCTCTTGACGTTGCTGTGCCGAACATTGCATTCGCCGGTCTTGGAGACAAAGCGCATGACCGGTGTCGGACCGGTCTTGGGAGAGGGAAATGTGAAGGTGCGGTTGAGGAATAGAGGGGAGGTGGAACGACTGCGCGACTCCGTGCCGGAGGAGCGGGAAGAAGGCACACTGAGATATCCATTGCGGCGTTTGTCGTGTTGTGGCGGAGGGACTTCTAATCCGCTTCCGGCTTCGACGTCCAGCAGGGATAGGGTTATTCCCGAGGCCGCGATGGGATCGGCGCGGGAACCAAAGGTTAGTGGCGCAGCTTCGACACTTCGCCGTGGCTTCTTCATCAGGTTCATCATACTATTTACAAGCAGCTCAAAGATCATGGAAGGGCTCACTTTTGAAGAGTTTTAAAGGAGAAACGAAGAGTAGTTTCTTGGATGACGTTAGTGGCAAATGGATCGAAAGAGCATGACTTTTTCGACCGACAGTATCGACCACGAAGATCGAAGAAGAGGTGGCCGAAAGTGACGATCGAGTGGGATAAATCGACCTTTGGTAAAGTGTTGAACGAAGGTGTACAGTAGATGGCTTGTAAGAGACTGCTGAGTTGCAACTTGGGATAGTGATCACTGATGCTTAGAGAATAGAGCTTTAAGATGAACCTGCAACATAGAAATAAAACATGAACTTTCTTACCGGAAAAATGGTTCGGGCAGTAAAGCCAGGGTATATGTGAAGGTTCGGGTCAGCCGCTTTGCGAGTGAGCGAAGTGTCAAATCACAGTACATATAACCTTCCCCACACGCACGATTAGCTCTGCCATCAGTGCCATGCACCATAACGCCAAAGGGCAGCACGATCGCGATTTGCCTGTCCCACTGCTTCCTGACAGACTCTGACAGGAACACTGCAGCTCGCCGTAAGTGTTGTGAACCATACCCCGAGCTGAGTACTGCAGCGAGCTTCCCTCCCAGACGTCTCCAATTACTCCACTTCCGGGTCTCGTTCGAGCATTCCACAAGACATTATTCTCGGCATGCCAAGCACACATTTCCTGCACCAAAGGCAAGCACAAATTACGTTCCTATTTTTAAGCTATTAATATAAGATTCTTGGAACAATTTTTCGGAAACATTCGGTTCGGATTGGCTAAGCTTATATGATCAAGTCGCGCACAGCATTGATGTCATACTTTTCTGACTTGATATTCAAGACATTTGTCGAAAGGTCAAAGTTTACATCCATCACCCTTTTTTTCTCGTCGTGTAAACCTCTTCTGTTATGTTTACACGTCTCAGTTCTTTTTACGCGGAAGTTATTGCATAAGTAAGTGACGGAATAGCAGCCTGAATACATACAGACACGTCGTCTCTGTTTGGCCTTTTCCCGAGAAGAAACTTCACATTACTCATCCGAGTTTGGTATTATTCTGGGATAAAGTTTAGGCTCTGACCGACGCGCCGACACTTCCAATCCATCACGTTGATTACGCAGAGCCAAGAGAAACTGCAAGTGGACAAGTGGTCGGCCAGAGTACACAAGCAATGACGTCAGCGAACCACACGCCGTTTGCTCATGAAGGCGTCATGATCACATGGGATATCGGTAGATAAACTCGTTTTCCCAACTGGAGTAAGTTCTGAATGTTGTTGGTAGGACAGTGCGCCACTTGAACAAGCGATCTTGTCGAATTTTCAAGTGGCGCAGATCTTTGCTGTGATTGGATGAGTGAGTGCGCCGCTTGGAAGAGCGATCTTGTCAAGATTGTTTGACAAGACGGCACATGTTTCCCTGCCAGCTCACATCACATGCCTCCACTTGAAAGTGCACTGCTTGGGTGTATTTATATATAGCCAGCTGAAAAACAATGGGAGGAAAGTGGGAAAGAAAGAAAGAGGATGTGCTCGCATGAATATGCATACACTGCGTCGGATGTCGCTTTCCGACTGTCGTTCGTCAAGAGAGTTTACTTATTATAAACCGAGGAACTGCTCAATGATTCAAGAGCAGGCGAAAGCGGGAAGTCAGATGAACCATTGTCTGAAAGCGGATATTGGTGAGTTCCGCTTGGGTTCGCTTATGTCTAGTCAACTGTAATTGGAAAACTTCTCCCGAAAATCGCTCAATCGAACCGATACCTGTTGAATAAACGAAGGCCTGCATTCCCTGATAACTTTCAGCTCGCACAAACCAAAGCAGTTTTCCAGAAATCTTCACGGTACGGACCGTAAGGTAGATGAACTACAAAAATAGCTTAGCTGTTTTTGAAAAAAAAAGGGATTGCTCTATTTGATTTTTGATCAAAGACTTTGAAAACGGGGTCAGTATGCGACGGCAATATATCTTGCCACGGCAGGTAGATATGCGTAAATATGTGAGATTTGCGAAGTCCTATGCGATCTTCTAGGCGAGATTTACATGGAACGAAACCACTGTGTGCCTTATTTTGTCAATATGGCCAAACCAAGGACCCATATGCACTGTTATGAGGGCAAGTTTTTAGTAGCTCTGTCAGTCTGTCTTTACGTACCTGAAGCTCGTGTTCGGTGAATGATTAAAGACAAAGTATCCAGCTTGCAAATGCGTGGCACAGATTTCAAGAAACATGTTTTTTGACGCGTGGGAGCAATAAGATAAAAATATTTAGGAGAAACATTAGAATGAACGAGCATGTATGTCC
The DNA here is from genome assembly GCA_001949185.1 of Ramazzottius varieornatus. NCBI lineage: Eukaryota > Metazoa > Tardigrada > Eutardigrada > Parachela > Ramazzottiidae > Ramazzottius > Ramazzottius varieornatus. The sequence continues at coordinate 2,952,514 of BDGG01000005.1, forward strand.
TGTATTCGTTATTATTTCGACTGTGTTACTGCTCATGATCATGACATCATGATATCACACGTTCCGATGAGTACACGAAAAGATTCAAAGTCCTAATCCGTGAACAGGAGGGTGCCAATAAGACTGATCATGTTATCGCGTGTTGCTGTAAGTCCAGAGATGAGTGGTTTGAGTGTTATCCTTGTGTTGATGGCATCATTCAGCGTACAAAAAATAGCTACAAATAAAGTGCGCTTTAAACAGACACTTGCGGGAGATGTCGGACAGCGCAAAGCGTGTGCTGTAATGCAGCACTGGTCGGTGGGAGCTGTACACTATCCTCCCAGGACCCATCAAAGCAGCTCCTCCTATTCACTTCCGCGTTCTAATTACCATCTCAAGACTTGTCCATAATCTACTGGTTTATCTTTCATGATTGCCATTCCTTGCCCTCTCCAACCTCCGGTAACGCGACCACAGAGTCTTTGGCGAGAAACAAACTAATACTGTACATGGGATCCAGCCTGGGACACTGGGCCTTGCACTAAGCGGTTTTGAAAGAAGGAAGGAAGCGAAAGTAATCGATAGAAGCCCGTTACTTAACCATGTATTTGTACTACAGGATGCAGAAAAATGAATCGTTCATTGTCAAGGTCATGGACGGTCCGCCATTTTCTTCCGGCTTCGGTCAGTTTGACACTTTCAAAAAAATTTACTAAATGAAATACAATCCCAAAAAAAGTTCAAACAACATGCCGAAAACTCGTGATTCTATCTTCTCTCAAGTTTAACGTTGTGTTTTTTTCTCATAAATGAAGCGTGGCATTTTGCAGTTCGGCGAACAATCTGGAGCAGGTCGTTCTTCCGAGTGGCGCACTCTTCCTACCAACAACAGCACAAATATGCGCCAATTGAAAGTTCGGGCAAGGATCGGTCCGATCGAATTTGTTTGCCGAGTTCGTATCTCGGGATGAGATTTGGAAGGTGGTGCAGTTTTAACGGATGATTGGGAGTCGTTTTCTGACGGGTCGGCTATCGTAACGAAGATAATGTTACGAACAAGGGATATTACACCATCTGACAATTTTCTGGTTCAATGCCAAAATCACCGCCCGCGGCTCCAGGCAAACCCGAAGTTCAATCTCAGGCTCATGTTTTCAGCATCATCGAAAAGACAGGACTCTGGCGACATTTTGCACGACGCAGTTATCGATGATCAACACGTAGTAAGTTTTGGCTCATCACCAGTAATTAGTTAGTGCTAGATTTGACGACAGCTCCTCTTCTGCTTGATTAACGACGAACGTTGTTTATCTCTCTGATGTTATCATTTCCCCACAGTAATGCTAACTACAGTGATAGTTTTGGAAATTGGCAGAATGTAATATGCCTTTGGTATGCGATAGCACGTCATAGAAGTACGACAGTGTTCCGCAAACATTTTTCAAGGCACCGGAATTTCTGCCATTGGATTGTTAGATTTTCTGAATATTCGGATTTTGTCGCTGTTTTAATGGGTGGATTGACCTAAATACTATCGTCACACAGGAGTAAACAGAAAGCCGACAGAAATTAATACCAAAAATGTGATCTCATCTCTGTGAACTGCTGATCCATGTCGACCAGCTGGCGCATTCTGCGGGAGGCATTTGTCGCCCATTGACGTCATCGCGAATATTTCGCATGCGACAGGCAGAGAAGTGGCTCCTGCGTGCTGCTTGATATGCATTGACCATTGATGCGACATGATGGTGTGCCGTGAATAATAACGTGCTCCAGTAGCCGTTAAACGCTGTGAATTGAAGTTTAATTGGCCAAACAGATCCCTACTACCCACTACCCACTACCCACTGCGCCTAATGATTATTATGGTTCTTCACAGAGCCCGTAGAGTACAGAGGTCGCCACAAGTTTGAAATGGGAACCCGCCAAATAAACTCGGAACGATTGTCATCTCAAGTGACGCATGCATGCCTTTTTATGGACAGGAAGTGTGCGCCAGTTGGGATCACGGTCTTGCCGACATTTATCCTCCAAGTGGCTCACATTTTTAGCGTTATTGGCTGAAGGGGTGCGCCACTTGGTAGGCAGTTTTGCCGAGTTTGTTTGTTGAGCTTCCAAATGTCCAAGTTCCCGATTGCGCCTTTGGATCCTATTTCAGGGTCACGGATTTTCACAGACATGGTTGACAGTTGTCTAGAGTACACAAACGACAGGGGTTTATGGTGATTGCTGCTGCTGCCGCAAAGACAAGTGGATATGATTGATCCCATTGATTTTTTGCGATTTCTCTTAGTTAGAGTACGGAAAACCTCGGCAAGACGAGACTTCTGTTTGCTCTAGTGGTCGTTGTGATATTTGTGAATTTATTGAGAAGCTTCAGGCTTTGCCATAACGTGATTAAGTGCACCAGAAAAACTGGAGGGGAGCTGGTACGAAAGGAAACCTTCGCGTCTCGTCTTACATATACCGTACCATACACATATATATTTAGAGTAACACCTCCCACGAACGACAGGTCGATCCGCTCGGAGGAAATTCTGGATTGTAATCACGCAGGACGAGAAATTATGGTACAGTAAATATTATGGGACAGGCCTTTTCGCTACGGCGGTTCGGGAGCACGTACGTGCGCGACCGGTTCACAGTAATACATTTTTGGACACTTTTCTACGGTCGAATTTCCATTTCGCCGTCCTTTCCGCCTGTCTCATAATTGTACTGCACCATAATATCTCGTCCTGCGTGTACTGACAAAACGTCCATTCACGGGGTCGAGATACGTCCTATTATGTATGTAGTCTGGTCGGGACCTGGCAAGACTTCGAAAACTCTCCCACGGATTCATCATATCAACAAAGATGCAACAAATATTCAGCAACTGAACGAAAGCGTCGTTTTACGACGGTAAATTCTACACTGTATATGTTGGACGACTACCCAATACTGGCTAAAAGAAGTTCGGACGGCATTTTATAAAGGCTTTGGTCTTGGTGTTACGGAATCGAGGCTTCGACCTTTCCGCCGTACTGAGTAATGTGAAAAGAAGGTCAAGCGTTTCTTCCTTACCGTAGAAAAGGATATCCGGCTGTGAGCTGGTTAGCAAGCGCTGTAGCCGCCTGAAACGGTCGTTCCTCCAACGTGCCGGATAAAATCCAGGCTCGGTTTGATCAGTGACAGAATAAAATCGCCTTGTAGGATTTCGGCTTCCCGTAGTTGAGGACAGTCCCACCTCGTGGTTCCACGGATCGGTGTCTTGCAGGTCACACGTAACCGCGCACAGATGCACTCTTTAAGATGTCACCACAGGTAAGCGAACAGCGGGAATATCGGTGTGTGGGAGGGACTTGCAATTCACGCCGTTCCCTCTTGCAAAATCGGTAACTTCCGGTCCCCCACAGGGATGAGTTCGATATACACTGAGCCGAACCCTGAAAATAATTTCGTGATAGAAAATGAAACAACAAGTTGTATGTTATCGACCGAGTAGTGCTTATGTGCCGATGACTTTGATGTCGAAAACATGCTAGTTTTAGCTCCATCGACGGTCCATTTACAGCTGGTTATGTGCATACATCAGCGATAATCCATAAATAGACGGGCAGATTCACAGAAGCGGGAACAGAATGCCGGTTAAAAAAGCAGCGCTTCCTTCTTTGGAGGGAAATGAGTTTTGTCAAGATCAACGTCAAAAAGATGTACTCATCAGTCGCCTGAACATACCATGTCAAATGCACAAGAGTGAACTTAAGTTATGATGTGATGGAAGAACACAAGTCATTTTTAGCGCAGCGATAATCATCGTCGAAGTGGCGCGGAGACGATAGTGAAGGATTATATGCAGATGCAGCTGCAGGCTGATCATAACCCCTGAGACTTCTCCTAGCAGACAGACTGGCGCCTTCCGACGTACGCTCGACGAACCGTAAGTAGTACTCGTACACTATACACCCAAACGCGCATTCCAGCATTAACAACATCGAAACCGCGAAGTACCTGCGCGTTCGTACTTTGCATAGATCGGTGCTTTTCAAAGCCAGTTTGAAATCTACTAGTTAAACGATCAGCGGTGATGAGATTTCTGGAAAAAGCCAAGTGGTAGGTAGAACCTAGAAATTAGCTGCAAAGGTTGCGCAGGAGGAAAAGGTCGTTTTCCCAGTGGAAGAAACGCCTGTCCAAGAAGTGAGTACGAACGGAGCATAACAGGCATGAAATGGCGCGCAGTAAAGAGGGTCCTTCAGCGCATTAACGGTGTGCGTGCGTGTTCCCCCACGCCTCTTTTTCCCCATTTCAGTGTCACTGTTTTCCATACACCTGTCATAATTTCAATGCCATGATTCGAAATTGCTGACGCGTTATCCGAACGCGTGTAGTAACCCAGCCTATATGTTTCAGAGGTTCCTTTCTGAGAAAGTAGCGCTCAGGTGTACGTTAGGTCTCCGTATCGCGGGGCTAAAACAGCCGAAGTGGTTATATGTCAGTCAAGAAGTATATGTCACTCTTTCTGGATGTCTAACGCGAGACCGAATTATTAGTCGGATGGATCATACTCGAACCTTCATGCTTTTCAGGTTAGTAAGTATGATATGGGTAAATGGCTCAACCCAGATCGTTGTCTCCAGTGGCGCACGTTTTTATTGTTATTAACTAAGAGGGTACGCCACTTGGGAACACAATCTTGTCTAGGTTTTCCAAGTGGGCGCTCGCTTGCAGTGTTATTGGCTGGAAACGTGAGTCACTTGGGAAAGCGATCATGTTGAGTTTCCAAGTGGCGCAGGTTTTCACTGCGATTGGCCGAAGGTGTGCGCTGCTTGGGATAAAGACCTGGACGTCACTGCCGGCGTCACAACTGTAGGGGAATGATCGATATTCGTTGACTCTATCGTGTAAAGGTCTTGGTGTTCAAGGTCCCTGACTTGGCATTTATCGCAAGGTGGGTCCCGTCTGAAAGGAAGAAAAAACGAGGCGTGTATGGGCCTCATATGTGCGCGGTGTCTGCCAGCAAAAAAAGCCACCTGCTCCGCACTCGATGTTTCCGGTGCTTGGAGCACACCTTTTCACGTCTATTGAGTCTCTATATAATAGCTGCCTCACACGTTTTTCGGCCGTCACGTACCGACGACGAATAATCCAGTTTATGGTTTTCCGCGAATCCCCTTTTCGAGGGTGCGATCCTGTCGGAGCCTAAGATAGACAAACAAACATCAAAAATTCAAAAATAGCTCGTGTCTGTTATCGATTGTTTAAATTTTGGAAACGGCGGTTTCACGATCTGCCCATTTATTAGCGAAGAATGCAGAATGGACGCACGTTGCCCGCTTCTTGTTTCGGCACTTTTTCACGATGCAAGTCACATACACCCTGTATATACCGAACGCCGGATCGAATATACTGTATGAGAACAAGTTCTCGCACAGAACTTGAATTGGCAAGACATGACAAGACAGTTCTCCAACTAGTAGAAGAGGGTTATATATAGGAGAAACGGTTGCTCTTCAACCACTTAACGACGTATAGTTTTCGTTTCCTGGCTTCCTGGCTTCGCGAAATGCCACTGACACACCTAGAACTGCAACCGCGCCGACATAAATATCGAAGAGGATCGACGGTTGATTTCCTCTCCATCGTTAGGATCACCTTGACCCATCTGACATTTACTTCTCATTTGCCAAAGAGCACTAGCTTCAAGCCAGCAACAACCATTAGAAAATCACAGGGTTCGTATGCTGTATCTTGCAGTGGGACAACACCTCTTCGATATCAGAGAAATAAGCATCATCAGGAGAAAACACACAGCTAGCAATGTCTCTTGCTTGTTCCGCGTATTCTTCCGCGACCTTCCAGTTCCGTAACCGCACGTGAGTCTGTGACACAGCTATGCAAGCCTGGAGTGCCGGCACTGAAATGGGGCCTAAGCCGAACCTGTAACTATCGATCAGATCAGTCAGAAACGGCGCCTTCTTCCGCGGATCATCCTGCATTAGTGAGTAATATCCCACTAAACAGGTGCTGATGGCTAATCGATAGTAATTCAACCTGAACAGGTAATCATCAGCTTCCTGACCCAAAGCCAAAAGCGACAGTATCAACTGCTCGTCAGGTTGCTCGGGTTTCTTTTTCGATTCGGAAAAGTCTAGCGTTGTATGGTTTTCGGAAAGAAACTGTTGGATTGTCAACATTAGGTCTTTGCCATCTTTCAGTCTTTCGTCTGTTTGATCCATTCGATATAAACAAACCTCGCAAGGACCTGCAAAACAAAATTCAAAGAAGTCAGGTAAATATTGACGGAAAAAAGATCAAAGGACCAGGATACAATCAGCGTAAAAACCAATAAAAACAAAACAACGACACTGACGTGAGGGCATCTTCGAAGATCACGTCACGTAACATGACGTCATACGGGTGGTTCTGGCCCAACAGCATTACAAAGGCAGCAAAGACGCCAGAGGCAAAATGGGACACTTAGCATCACAGAATAGATCGAAAGCCTGCGTTTCCACCATGACGTCAGATATTACATCCTGACTGACCTAAGGCTTAAACACCTACCCAACGGAAGCCAGTCTTTTCCAAGCAGGATAAAGCCTCCACAATTCTTCCCTGGACATTTCAGACTTCTTGCCATACCATCTCGTTCGATGCTATGGCATCTTGAACAGCTACAGGAGAAGTAGTAGCTTTCTTTGAGCTCAGCGCGACGAAGTTGCGTAGGTTTTAAAGGATCAATGTAGGCGATGCGGACTTTGTCCAGCGACTCGATGGGCGCTGTTGCGATGATCTGCAACTGTGGAGGCGAACTTCTCGCGATGTACAGGGCGTTGGGGACGCAGCTGTGGTCGAACTGTGAGATGCCCAGGTAGATACCGATACCCAGGATGTTTCCACCACGGTCGGGGATGGAAATGGTGTTGGTCACAACGCGACTGTAGACTTCCGCTACGATGTCCCCTCCGAGTTCGAGAAGAGTCTCCTTCCCCATAAATCGCTTGATTTCGTGCATATTCTGCTTGAATTTTTCACTCTTTTCCAATTCTTCGTCAATCTGAAAGCAAGAAACAAGGCTGTAAGAACTTTGATCCAAATCCAGTACGAGCCCATAAGGTTATGACATAACATTACATAAATAACATAACATATCACCGTACAGTCAATTTGTTTCTGTGGAAAAAACTCAAACCTCGTTTGTATGGGAGCACAAGTTATCGAAACCACGGTCGGTTGCAGGAGTGCAGCTTTCCGGAGGCATGGTCATTTGTCCCATCCAAGCTTTATTCATGATGAGGTTAACGAGACGGATGAGCGCGTCCGGGAAGAAGCCGGTTTCTTTGTGATATTTACCGAGGAGAGTACATTCCATCTTGTGGACAGGCCAAGCTTTCTTCGCACAGGTGTCTCCACAGTACCTTGCGAATCGACATCGGACACAGCGCTTCAACTTCGCTTCCTTTGCTTCCCTAGAAGAAAATTCAAGAAATTAACACATCAAAGTCCATAAACGTAAGAAGTGGCGCATCGTTGAACGGGAGAAATTAAATCAAATGCGCCGCCTGACCCGAGAAAAACGGTAAGTTTTGCTTCCTCAATCAACTAATCAAGCTCACGAACCTCCGATAGCACGAATGGCAAATTTCGCCGATGTATTCTGGACTGATAACCGAGGCGAACGGCAGCTCTTCCATCACCACATCGCCTGGCTGATATTTCCATCGTGCAGTATCTTCATCATCCATGCATAGAAGCTCGGCGTAGCTTGACATCCCATAGGATTTGCTAGTGAAATCCAGGGCTGGTTTTTCCGAACGTGGAGTAACTTCCGTTTCCGGCACGGACATGGCGATGCGCAATCAGTTTCTTTCAGACGTGAGCAAATTTTTGTGTGTTTTCTCTCCGTGAACTCCTGAAATATGTAAGAAGGAGACCAACCCCAGCAGGGCAAAGAGAAGAGTTTTGAGCACTGTAGTGTTGCTGAACCGCACGTCCATCTGAGACCAACTTGCCATAGAATCCGGTTCATCATGATACGGACTGTCTCTCAAGATAACGTGCCGACTCCCGCACGAGAGGGCTGGGTTCGATTCTGCAAAGTTTGCTTTTTGGTTTTCCAACAAGCCATAATTGTCACTTCGTAGTGCCTTTTAACCCAAAACGCACGTTCATCAAAGATACACTCATCTAGCGTAATTATGGGGGGAAAATATTTGGCCACAGGCCGAAAGCGGCAACGCTTCGATTGATCGTCATTTAAGCCGGGAGGCCTTCGGCCGGTGGCCAGAAATTTGTTCGCCGCCAATAATTGGACCAGGCGGGTGTACGAAGCTTGCCTGCAGACACACGAACGATTTCAATAAAATGGTAACGAAGTACGGATGGAAGCATAAAGAAGGACTGTCGGGACACATCTTGATAGCCCAACTCTGTCCTCTTTGTTTGTCTGACTACCGGGAAACTGCATGTGCGTGCTTGAGGCAGCCGGTATTGCTGGACTTATCATATCACATACAGCCTAAGTGTACAAAGAAGACGGTCTCGACGAAGGCAATTACTCCTCCAGGTCCCGTATCGGTAAACCATACATTCAAAATCGGCCGCATAATTTCAAGATGGGCTCACGCTTCTTATGGATTTGAAGTTAGCAGGGACTTTTAACTCGAATTACACGATGATCTTCTATTTCTTGACAATTTACGTTTCTACGTGTGCTAGCGCGCTAGTACCATGTTCAGTTTTGATCAGTGAATTCAACGTTGGGAGACACATTGATTCTGAGTTTCCCGACTGCGTGAAACTCAAGAATTTGTGCATCTACAAGCATCGTCTTGACAGATACTCCTTGGTAGTGTGGGACGCTTTAGACGATGTCTCGCAGTGTCAAATGGACCTATCTCGGCTATGGATTAGTGATGTTCTAATATAGTAATATTGTATTAAAGTGGATGATAGTAGGTGGTTTGAGCATCTACTATATTAAGTAATATTTAGTAAACAGAATTGGGCGCCGTATTCCAAGATTTGTATTTTAGTAGCTTGAAACCGGAAGTGCGATATCTTATTATTAAGTTGTCCATTATTTACAGAAAATTTATTTCAATACGGGAAACGCTACCGCTGATTCGAAACTGGTTGATTTGCTGAGTTCTGATGCGTGTGCGTTGGTTTCTCGATGTGCGACCACGCCTTATAAAGTGCGCCACACCATAATGGTGCCTCTACAGCAGCATAGTAGGGCTACTCCAAAATAAATACCCTTAAACATCGTGCACCTGTATACTCTATGACACTTCAACCGGCCATGTTACAGTGTGCAGGTTGCAAGCTGTACTACAGTATGTTTTCTGATATGATGGTTATAAGCAAATGTCTCAGGGTACTCGCGATTCAGTCGTGGCTGTTACTGCAAAATAAGGACGGTGGAGCCAGTATCGTTGCCATTTACCATGATTTCAAGTTTCAGCCAGGCAGAACCTTTCACGTCGAAGGACGATATTATTTGTCAGCTCAACGAACCATCCTTCCGAAGCGCATTGTCGATTATGTGATGTACTTCACTATACGGTTCGACTGAACGAACGAAGCTTAGACGCGCTCAAGCGGATAGCCAGAACGGGCCGCTACCAGGAGAGATGGACTTTCCGAATATCATCATGTCATGTTATAATTGTAATTGTCCGAGTTTACTTGATTTTAGCAATAAGGTACCACTCAAGATTATCAGTCACCGTTGTGAGGTTTCACGCTCGAAGCATATATCTGCACAGTCCATATGCACGAATCAAAGTATCCCTGGGGCCTGCAAACCTTAGTTTGTCGTGGTCCGGGGTTAAATTTTACCGGTACCGTTAGGTAAGTCGCTCATTCCATAACTTTTGGTTTTCATAAAATTTTTGCTACATTTTCCCGAAAGTGTTCGCTTTCGTTGCCCTTATCCTTGTGGTGGTTCTTCCGCCCGGAATGGCTACCCAGCATAACCGTAAGTTTGCCTCTAGAAGAAGGTTCTACTTGTACTCCACTTTACAGATGGTCGTAATCTAGCGTGGTTAGATCATTCGTGCCTGCCCATCAGTCCACACATATTGCCTAGATGTGATTGTTGAATGATCAAAAATCATGGATGGTATAGTTGCGTCAGCCTACAACCATCGGTGAAGCTTCCTATACCCTTAAACATGTCTTGTTTCAGGCGGTAAGAACCGTATCCAGCCTACTACGGTAGCTGGAAATACGACTGCCTTACCGCAAGTGAAGCTGGAGGAATTTGTCCGCCAATGTCCCGCTGCACCTCCATGCCCACCATACAACCGGACGGAGACCGACCTGGAACTTCGAAAGGATCGTGGTGCCAAGCACGGGGACACTGGTGATGAAAAGTGCCCCCCTCCGTCCGTGAAGACTTACTCGAAGGTTGCCGGTATGGAATTCGGCGCAGAAAGATCCTGCAAAGGAACGTCGCCGGAATTCCTCCTTACCTCAGGACTGGGTTTCGACAGGCATGCTGTGCTTCACGGCCATCGCCCTAGGCTACTTGCAGTATCTGGGCAAGAAGTATCGATCAGCTCCAGCTGATTCGGCGGACATGGCGGAGAAAGGATGGAAGACCAATAAGACACTGAACATCGTCAAACAGAAGCTGGGCCATCGCCGCCGAAACAGCTGGAGCTGATCGGTACGTAGAGTCAGGATACTCGTTTTACTTTTTCATTTGAATTCTCTTTTATTTCTTGACGTTTACCTTGTTGTTTTCCATATCTGGACGGAGTCTTTCATTTTTGCGTGATACCGCGTTCGACGCTAGATGTTCTATTGTTTTCTTCCCCTGATTGGACTTTTGTCCGCTTGGCACAGTTTTAACTTGTAAATAGTCACCCGACGTGTTGCCCTTCCCACTTCCGCTGTCACGTAAGCAATCAGGACCTTGATCAGGCGTTTCGCTTTCCAGCAACGCGCGATTCAGCAGCACATAACTGACGAAAACTCGACGGAAACTTTTGAAATCTGTAGTGTTAGTATGTAATATCGACAGGCAGATTGGTATGTAAGTGGTGTCATGTCAGTACGTAAGGAACCAGGGAACCAAAACTAGCGCAGTTTATTTTGGCTCGCGATCGTCCGCTATTGTTCGGATGTTTATTCGACCGCAGCCGCTCGCAACTTGTTTGTCGTTCAGGACTTAAAGAGTTTTGACCACTGGTGCATGGCTCAAAGCAAATTGAGGAGTGTTTCCAGATTAGCGCAGTACCACCGCCGGATACAATAACACTGCGATGAACGGACCTCAAGTCACAACCGCGAAGAGCTCAGTTTGTGAATTGTGATTATGCAAGTAACCATAACATAAACTCGATCAAGAGGCCTGTTCACACTGGCGCTGCTCTGCTTTTTACCTCTTGGAGATCGACTGTGAAATTCCGTTACTCTGATTGAAAACATTCCTGAACCATCTTAGACTGGTGGAAGGATGAAAGGTTCCTGATCAAAAAATGGATATCACAGGATTCTTGACATTCTTTTGGAATATCATACTATTGTCGGTTGGGATAAAAGGGGTCATGTGTCAAGAGGTTGACACCGACTACAATGAAGTGAATATTGAATCCGGCGCAGGTCGGAAACCTGTCGCGCCAACCTCGATTCCGTTCTTACGGCCTAGCCCATGGATTGCAATACCCGAAGCTGCCTTTCCGTTTCCGCTCATCCCACAAACTGCTCCTATGCGAGCGATGGCTGTGCTCAACGACAACACGGGAGTTACGGGACAGGTCGTCTTTGACCAGCGTTCTGCCAATGAGGTATTTTGCACATAGCTTACCCACAAATTCACTGTGGAAAGATGTCGCAGTCCTCCCGAAATTCCTTGTCAAAGTCTTCATGTAGTTAGCTCTTACAAAAGAGCAGCTCTAGGGCATTGTGTCGAAGTTGCTCATAATCATATTTTTCCTCATTTCAGCCACTGGTAATGTCGGCCTCGTTTGCTGGACTTCAACCTAACAGTAAGTAACAGTAACAGTAACAGCCCAATGTACCGGTTTGTACAGCCTGTTCAAGCCAACTTGCGCCCACTCATGATATTGAGTTGTTCTCGACTCGACTGTTGCTCAACTTCCAACCTGTACTTCCTTGCTCCACCATCCTAGTATTTGCCGTCTCAGGAGAACTTTTCGGCCGGAACTCTGTTCACAGGAAGTCAGAATCGACAAGGATCAAGGAAAGGTGCGAGGTGAAAAACTCACAACTTTCGCAGTTTTCAGAACCGTTTCCGACAATTATTTATCAGGTAGCAAGTTGGTATGAACAGGGTGCATATCGGGCTACAGTTTCCTCTGGAAAGTCTGGACTTTAAAAATCAGGTTGGTCTGGAGATATTCAATCATCTTTCTGAATTCTCTATTTCCAGCTCTTCACGGATTGCATATTCACGGGTTCGTTACTGATTATGTTCTATAGTTGTGTTCACCTAACTTATGTTTTGTGATGCCCACTGGTATGCGAAGTATTTCATACGCAGGGCAGGAGACCTCAGTAGCGGGTGTCAAAGTATCTCCGGCCATTTCAATCCGTTCAACCTCGTGCATGGCTCTCCATCGGACACCTTTCGACATGCCGGCGACCTTGGCAATCTACAAGCCAACGGTAAGTACTCTCATCATTTCCTAACCTGTGGTTCCAATAAAATTTACTCTCTCGTCGACCTTGCGGGTTTTAGAGCTCGGAAGAGCGAACTTTACGCGATGGGACAGCACTTTATCACTGAGTGGGCCGTTTTCTGTTCTGGGTCGTGCGGTGGCGCTGCACGAGAGACCCGACGACTTGGGACACGGCGACAACGTGGCCAGCAAACTAACTGGCAACACTGGAAATCGCATTGCGTGCGGAGTTATCGGATTAATGAGCACCGTACTGTGATTTCACGTGGCGAAAGACCGGTTCCTCTGGTCGAGAGGCATGCATATGCTCGCGTACCTGAACGTCTTGCTTGATCTTGCTCTGTAATTATTAGCCAGTACTGGTTAACATGCCATATTAAATGTGCTGGGTCTGACATAAATCTGTTGGCCATGGCTTTCTGGGCAAGGAAATCTGTACGCTACAGTGACAACTTCGCTCTTGACCCTGTGACCAAAGTTCTCTTTTGCCTCACATTCCAAGAAGTGACAGCAGGCTTTCTGCCGCTGCATCCGAGCTGGGACTCTTTATCAGTCGAAGAAATCAGGTTATCAAGGTGGTCAAGTGGCGAACTTTGGTGGACAATAGTGGGTAATACCGATAAGAAATCACACAGGCAACCAACTGCAGAGGGCTTCGAGCACATGTAAACAAAGCTATAGCTAAATGCTGATGATTAGAAGGGCAGGCCTTATCACAAATCTATAAATACGTGTACTTTAGTTTCCGTCTGGAAAATTTAAACGCTGGTTAGCAGAACACTGTGCTTCGCGAAGTTTCTTGGCCAAGTATACTCTGCTCTTTTTCGGCATCTTTGGCAAAAGATATTGATATCGCTCAAAAATGTTGTACTTGACTATACTACCTACCTTGTTGGCGCTCGTCGCTTATGTCTTTGCGTCCCCGCTCGTTGGAGATACCCCAGTTACCGCTACCGTGCATTTGGAACCAAACGACAACTTCGTCACCGGAACGATCACGCTGAGACAACAAAACATGGCTCAGGGAATAACATTCACCGGATCAATCGAAGGACTCAAGCCAGGTGAGTGAATGTTGAGCAAAACAAAATACTTTGATTGATACCTTTACGACGCAGAGTTGCTTACTGATAAGCTAGCTTCCTGTTTCCAGGAAAACATGGATTCCACGTGAGTACATTCGCAGACGATTCTGATAGCATAATCGTATAAGTACGCAACTAGCTTCCCGGGGCCGGCGATTTGATGTTATCCTTTTTCAGTTCCACGAGAAAGGTGACACCGGTAACAACTGTATGAATGCTGGCGAACACTACAACCCATCGGGGAAGAACCATTCCGATCCCCACGATCCCAATAGACATTTTGGAGACTTTGGTAACATCGAAGCCGACAGTAAGTTTCGATTTGCTGTTGATCAGAGTTATCATGAATGTCGGTCCGCCACCGCCATGTGGCAAATGCGGATATACCGCCCGTTTTAGCAGACTTGCTTCCAGCTATAAAATTAAGGCGTTCTGGGCTGGATCGTAGTGCAACTTCGAAACCAATCTTCCTTGGCCCGACATCCATCGTAAAATCGCCTGAAAATTACTGGCCAAATCTCTGCTTAGAAGAAGTCGAAATCGACATAAACCAGAGAAGGTGCAAAGACAAAAGTGCAACAACTTTCGCTAATTTCAGGGCCATTTCCGAATTTTGTTTTCAGGTTTTCATGGAAGTCATGCGTTATCTACTGTCCAAAAGAATGAGAGCAAGTCTTAATTGTAAGCTTCACAAAAAGAAGTCGAAATCTTGAACTTAGCGTTCACAACAAGAGCCAGAAGTTTTGCGGCAGGGATTTTCGACAAAAAAGGCCAAATCGCTGGTATTACAGTCCCACGGCTTCTACCTGTGAGATTTGTTAGTTCAAACGCCGAAATCCAGCTTTGACCGATTCATTTGTTCGCGGAATGGATTACCGTGCAGATTGTTTGAGACCGCTCAGCTGATCAGCTACAGAGTTGATTCCCTGATTAAGTTGAACATTAATAGGATATTTATCAGTCAAGCGTACTTTCACAATATTGGCGAGCAGTCCCGTGGGAATCAGTGTTCAGCCGCAGAAGGAGCAATTGTCAAATCTCGCAGGTGGGACTGTACTTTAAGGTGCCAATGATGCGGGACAGGTTTGGACCCGGGTGCGTGTAGAAAGACCGCGCGAATGGTGGGTGAAATATCTGGTCAACGTGCGTATCCATCAGCTGCTCGCTATGACATCACACATAACAGCCAATACTGCGCGTACCGGGGGGATTCTCTCCTCGAACCCGGACCAATCTTGTCCCACATCATCGGCACTTTAAAGTAATTCATTTGCCAAGTTTTCGAGGCAGTTGAGTAATCTAGTGTAACTTTTTATGATAACGTACAGTAGGTATTTGAACGTTTGTTAAGGTCAAATTGGGGATTGATATTCAAACATGGAACTTTACAGACCTCGTTTTGTTCGTGACGAGCAGCCTTCCCCACCGGAAGTCCTACTAGTCATTTCTCCTAACTGTCCATTAATGTAGGTGAACCAGTTATAGCTCGGAGCCTTGTTCGGAAGAGCCTCCGATTCATTATACCGACCATATAACATTTGGGATCAGTCCTGGTATGCTACAGAGCATTTTGGGTGCATTTTGGGTTCAGTAAAGGTTCATATATGTGACATATACGTCTATCGGACATGACTGTTACATACATGAACCATACATGAACCCGTAATGGAACATTCACGTCCGATAGGCATATATGTCACA
>BDGG01000005.1:2967966-3028889 GCA_001949185.1 Ramazzottius varieornatus
ACCCAAAATGCACCCAAAATGCTCTGTAGCAAACCAGGACTGATCCCAAATGTTATATGGTCGGTATAATGGATCGCAGGCTTTTTCGAACAGGGGAAGAAGCAGCATAAAAAGTTGTATGGAAAGTCTGAAGAACTGAACGGAAAAGAAACAGTCTAAATTTTCAAACGTCGAAGTTCGAGGTGGGAGCCAGTTTGCTTGACCGGGCAGTAATTAATTGAAAATATTGTCGGTAGGTTGGGGTGTGGCCAGAGTGGACGGTCTGATCGATCCCAAAAACCTGGTGTCCTTGTTCAACGCAAGCAACAGTGTGATTGGACGAACCTTGGTGGTGCACACGTTGGAAGACGATCTGGGCAAAGGCGACAATGCGGAAAGCACGAAGACCGGTAACGCCGGTGGTAGACTCGCTTGTGGTATCGTTGGGTATGACCAGAAGTAGTAAGACACTGAAAAGAATATATTCCACGCCATGCGGCTCGAATCTTACCTTACTAGACTACCAAATATTGATAGTTTTCGCAAGCTGAATTTCTCGGCGGTAGAAGACCTTGTTTGCTTACGTCCAGCCAGGAACACTTAGTCGAGTGTATTTTTCAATTGATTTGCGATGGGCAAACTAAATTTGATTATTACTGAGCCCCCATTGAACTGTCTAGTATACTGTTTACTTGCGATGAATTTGAGGCTGCACTATATATAAGTTTTCGAGTTACAAGTTAAAAGTCGGTAAATACCTGTAGGCGATTATTGCAAGGATATTACATGGCCGGAAGTGCGTATTGGATAACAAGCGTTTGTGCGGCATTACACGTCTTCAAGTCTCAGCAAGCGCACTCATTCGACAGCGTAAACATACAAACTTGCCAATCACGTTATTAAACCAGCTCAGTCTTGTAATTCCGAGCACACATTGTTCTGAGCTCTACTTTTCCCACATTTGAGCCCTGTTCTGACTGCTTTTGGTTTCCTCGACAAAAATTTACCGCTAGAAAAATGTTGTTCGCATGCTTGATTGCCGCCGTTTTTGGCTTATTGGCTTCCTCGTTCGCAACTCCGCTCGTAGGAGATACTCCGGTAACTGCCACCATCAGGCTGGAACCGAATGTGAACTCCGTCAAAGGAACAATCACTCTCAAGCAGCAGAATGCACTCCAGCCGGTATCCTTTAGTGGAACGATTGAGGGACTGACACCAGGTACGTATTCAAGCTGTTTACCGCAGTGTTCGATTAGCAGAATGCAACTCGAAGTTTGGGCGTTGTACAACACCGGCTTCATCGTTTGCCTAACTTTTAGGAAAACATGGATTCCACGTAAGTCGATCGCAGTAACTCTACGGTTTAAAAACGCCCTTCGGCGAAAATAGCAACGTCTGCTGTCGATCTAGTTCCACGAGAAAGGTGATACTGGTAACAAGTGCGTGGATGCCGGGCCCCACTTCAATCCGTCTGGACAGCAACATTCCGATCCTTACGACCCCAACAGACATTACGGAGATTTCGGAAACATTGAAGCCGACAGTAAAATTCTTTGGTCACTCACTGTACAGTGCACAAAATATTTGGACCTAACTCGCCACGTGGTCAAGGTGGGTTCTTTTTCAGGCCACGGTAGGGCGAACGTTGAAGGTACGATTGATCCTCTAAAGCTTATCTCTCTGTTCAACACAAGCGGAAGTGTGGCCGGACGAACATTGGTGGTACATGCTCTTGAAGACGATCTGGGCAAGGGTGGCAATGCTGAAAGCAAGAAAACCGGTAACGCTGGTGCCAGGCTGGCATGCGGAATCGTCCGGCTGGACAAGAAACAGTAGCCTCTCATGAGAAGGAAGAATCGCGTAGAGACTATTACCGTGTTAAACGGGACGTCGGCTTTATATTTTTTAGCCTTGGCCATAGTTCTCAATTTTTCTGCTGTACCGGTCATTCCCCTTATTCGACACTAGTGCGGCAAATTTTTCTTTTTGGTTATGAAATTTTGATACGATGGTGGGCCACTGTCATTCATGTCGTTTGTGAGTGGCGACCCCTATCGGTACCTAAGCATATATATACATAAACTGTACGAGGAGCTGGACCTAAGGTTGTAGATTCCTAGTCAAAGGTCCTTGGAATGGAAAACACGAAAGGAATTCCTAATATTCCTGTATTCCTATATTCCTTCTCCAATATTCAACGGCCAAATTTAGAAATTCCGAGAACGCCAGTTTTCATCGCATATGGATATGGAACCATACAGATAACAGAATACACTGCGAGATCATCAATTACAGATCTAAAGCTGATAGTTTTCAAAGAAAAGTCTCTACCGGCTTCCACGACGTAACATTTGACAAGCCTGGTCAAGCAAAGCAAATGACCAGTTCTAACAATAAAAACTAAACTGCAACCGTATAACCGAACAAGTGTTTCAGAGTACGGAAACCAGACGAAACCACTACCATTGCTACCTCTTCGGCATCATCTGCGTCAACTTCCGCGTCTTCCTCCAATAGCTCGGCCATGAACTCATCGAACTCGACGGCGAGGGCTGGTACATGTGAATCCACCGAAGGCGTGGGATCTGCGACAGGTCCTGCGGTCTGAATGACATCCAGCACATCGTCCTTGGACTTGGCTTTCTCATTTACTCTGCAAACAAGGTAAAAGCGATGATTACTCGAAGATCGTAAGTCATGCTCAATTTTGTTGTATTGAAATTTTCGTTACTTAGGTGAAACTCGGTTTCTGGATGGAATAAACATGAGTGTTACACTCTTCAAGTAACCCCGCTTTTACCTTGAATCGCTTTCTTCTTCCGTTCTTCCTGCAGCTGCATCTTTACGGCACATATTCCTGTTACCAGGTCGACCTTCAGCAGATCGCGTGCATCTGTATACACACCCTTCATGCGAATCCACAGTCTTTCTACTCCAGCAGCGTGCGGGGATACTTTAAGGAGCAGTGTTGCCAAGTCTGCAAGCTCAGTATGTTCGGTTCGGACGTAAGACCAAAAGTCGAGAGGCTTCTCAATCAGGATGGTGCGTTCGCTCGCCACAGAGTGCTCGAGGAAGGTACTGTAGATGTCGGTCAGACATACACCAATCGCAGGAAGTGTACAGTCGTCACTTTCTGCATTTGCCTGGGCATCGAACAGTGGACGCAGAAGGGCCAGCACGTCTTTCAGGGAATCCCGGAACTGGCTGCTTCCAATGGCAGCCTTTGTGTCTCCGGGAAGGTAGTCCTCGTTGTCTCCGAACTTGACTGCGTAACTCTAACGTCAGAAACTCATTCAGTAGAGTACCCATAAGAGAGAGTTACACCGCCATATAGAATGGTAAGCCGCGGATCACCTCTAGTGCCATGGATGACTTCTGTACGTTGACGAAACTGAATTAATACGAGTACCATTGAGTGTGAGTTGGTCTTGGAAGTGAGATGGTTTTACTGTACAAAACGTCTTGCAGCTTAAAGAGTATTCCTAATGACTGATTGCTCACGCCAAGCCAACTGATGATGGAAAGAGCGCATTTATAGATTGCACAGAACTTCGGAAGGAACTTAAAGACATCTTGGAATATCAGATCGACCTGATGGGCACTGCACGGAAGAGATATAATTTTCGTATGAAGCTTCTTTAGGTCGGTTTTGGCTTTGCGATGAGCCCTGTCTGAATCACATGTTACCGCTTGGATTGTTCCGTTGTACTTTCCTCATGATCGCCAGAGCACTTTCAACTTGCTCAGTGACATGGTCGCCCGTATAACTAACGCCTGTAAGATTCTCGACTTTGCCAAAGTTGTGGTTCTCGGTGCTATTTTCTGTACGGATGACGGCGACAAAACCTGCAGCGAAAAACGCCATATTTACAGAATAAAAACGTAATAAAAACTTTCGTAGAAGTTCTAGATAAGTTTTAGCGTCTTACCAAGCAGCTTATTCTTGGATACGTTCTTGACGCTATCGAAGGTTAAAGTCACAGTTGGCTGCCTACTGAATACTGTGCCGATCTCGGAAACAGCTTTCGATATTCTGTCCTTCACTACGGTTCGGAAGCTTGACACGTGGTCGGAGA
Organism: Ramazzottius varieornatus; assembly: GCA_001949185.1. Classification (NCBI taxonomy): domain Eukaryota; kingdom Metazoa; phylum Tardigrada; class Eutardigrada; order Parachela; family Ramazzottiidae; genus Ramazzottius; species Ramazzottius varieornatus. The sequence goes on from BDGG01000005.1 coordinate 2,972,022, forward strand.
AAGTTAATGAGTTCTACGAACGATTAATTTTCAACAGATCTGTAATACCGAAACCAAAAAAAATTAGTATCATTTTCATTAATATCGAGCGTAATGTAAGAATCAAATCGCGTAAGCTTTTACCTGAATGGCATATTACAGTCGAGGAAGGCACTGGCAAGCAGTCTTTCGAACTGGGACTTTTCGGAAGTCGTGAGAGGGCGGTCGACAAAGCCCATAAGGCTTCCTTGCGTGGTCGGGCGTTTCACGAACAGGAGGTTGCCTTCAGCTGCTCTTTTCTCACACTTAGGTTGTTCAGTGTCCGGAACTCTATACTGTTTCTTGACTGCGGTACATGAACACATCCCAGCACGTGCTTGACAAGGTAAGGCGACGTCCCATACTCCAAATATCTCTGCGTTGTGTTAGGGTTAATTACGACTGCAGATTGTTGTGGGGGTAATGTGTCTGATTTCGTATCCGCTGAGTCGCATTCTGAACTTCCTCCTCGGTGGGATGATTGGGAGTTTGCGACCGCAAAGGTTTGGTCGAGTCAGTAAACAACTTTTTTTTCTCGTTCTGTTTTCCATTTTCCTTCTTTCGAGAAGTAGATGGTCCTGGTTTGGTCCTTGTCGCTCCAATACTCCACATTACCGTCTGGATACTTGCATTGTTCGTCACCGTTGGGGTACACCTTCTTGGTCAGCATGTTGCCGTACTGGATTTCCCGGCTACCATCCACCAGGTTCTTCTCTGTTTGATTACTGCAAAGAACGATACCGTTCTGTCAACAGCGCTGTGGCTTCAGAAGTCATCCGGGTAGCCAGAAGTGCAGAAATCAAGCTGAAAGAAATAAACGGGACGTCGAAGTAGCCCACTACAGACAGCTAATACCTTAAACAGCTGTATTGCCCAGAGTCGACTCCGACTTAACCTTGAATTGCTACTTCAGAATTTGAGATCGTCCACCAAGATGTTCCACAGGATCCCCAAAGCAGCGAGGAAGTTAGCAGCCCAGAGCCTGACAGACAGAACCCCAAAGGTGGTCGAGCTGAATACTGATCTAGTCTGGCGAGAGCTTATCCTGTTCGCTCTTACGGGACTAAAGAAACCTGAACCGCAAAAAGGGAAGAAGCAAAACCTCACTTCAACAGTGAAGGAGACCCTTTCTAGGCCAAAGATGGTTGTAGGTTCAGCTGAGAAAGCGAAAAAAGGGAAGAATGACAGTACGGACGCAACACTCAAGAAGATCGTCGAAGGGAAGCTGAATGATGCAGACATCCGTGGAGCCCTTAGAGTCCTGTCCTCCGAAGACATCGTTTTAAATGCCTTCGACGCGATCCATAGAGAAAAACTGTCGCAAACTGTCGCATCCTCCCGAACTATCACTCTTCTGGCAATGCTTTAGGTTTCCTTCCAAGCTCATCTACGGACAGCACATCCTGGCTTCAGCAAGAGGAGTTCAGCTAGCGTATCTGTTTGGTCCTATGCTCTTCTGTCTGGCCATCGAAGCTCTCACCAAGAAGCTCACTTCTCCTTTCAACCTATGGTACTGGGACGATGGAACCATCGGTGGGGACTGCAGCAAGGTACTCGCGGACCTCTGCACGGTGATTTCCGAAGGGATGCGCATCGGTCTCGAGCTGAACCCGTCGAAGTGTGAGCTCTTCCTACAGGGTGGCACATCAGGAGAAAGAGAAAGGATACGGAGGGCATTCAGCTTGGTGTGTCCTGGGATCATCTTCCCGTCTCGCGCGGAACTCACCCTCCTCGAAGCTCCGCTACTACAAGAAGTCCTGGAGCCTGCCATTGAAGAGAAGAGAGGTAAGTTGTCTGTACTGTCATCAAGACTAGATCTTCTTTTCTCTTACCAGGCGCTGTTTTTGCTGGAAAAACTGCCTGGAGCTCCCCAAGCTGCTCTACGTCCTTCGCTGCTCGCCCACCTGGAAGGTTCCTGCAGCATTGCAAGCCTTTGACGATTTCCTCCGTCGCAGCGTAGCAGAGATCTCGAACAACAGTATGGATGGCTCCACATGGCTTCAAGCTTCCTTGCCCGTTAGGGCATCAGACGCGCAGAGAGGATCGCGCTCCCAGCCTTTATGGCTTCCATCCACTCTGTGCAGGCGCTGGTGCTCTCCATCTACCCGGAAAACGACCTGGACAGCGTCGTCAACGGCGGACTGGACCACTGGCCACTTCTGACTTCGGCTGAATTGCCAGTTCCCGCTCTTCGCCGACAGCAGCGTGTCCGGGACCTGCCTATGGTGACGGAAGAATTCGGAAGTCCGATCGACCAAAGCGATATGACAAGCAGGGCTAGACTGATGGCTGTTTCGACAAAGACCTTCGGAACCTGGCTGCGCGCTCTGCCGGCTTCTTCACTTGGGAATCTCCTCGACGACAACACACTGCGGATCAGCGTTGGGCTGCGGCTAGGATCGAGATTATGTCAGCCAACATGTGCCGCTGTGGAGAAGTAGTCGACGAGTATGGGCTCCACGGTCTGAGCTGTCTAAAGAGCGCGGGACGCCACAGTAGGCACGCTAGTCTGAACGAATCGGTGCGAAGAGCCTTTGTTATAATATTTCAAACAGCGCTTGCCTCTTGACATACAGCGAGGTAATGCTTTTTGGGTTATGGGTACTGCGAAAGAGACTAAAGGACTCGAAGAAACATTTTACGTTCTGAATCTTAGGAAGGGAAGAACCGTGTCCACGTAACTTGTTGATTTTGATTTAGTGTTCGGTTTCATTGTGGTCTTCCTTTGAAGAAAAAGTTACTTGTTTGAATAAAGCAATCCTTAGCAGGTGAGACGGTTCTCCACGTAGCTCCTGGACTTTTTCGCTGGCCTTTACGTAGAACTTGCACGTCGCGACGCGATGATTCGTTTTCTTGTACTTCCCCTCGCCGCGGTCGAATTGTTCTCAAACTTTCAGCCTGCTGGCATCATTCTCCTCTGCAGTCCGGGTTGTGGGAGTGGTATTTCGTCGTCCAAAGAGTCCATAGCGCTATAATATTGCTGTGGAATGAACTTAGAAGGCTGGAAGAAAGCTTTCTATGGAAAAGAAATTTTCAGCGCGAGAACGGCACACAGTATCCCCTGGGGTAACAGCTGTGTCATGCTGCCACCCTTCGGTTGCGTTCGGTGCGTCTGCTGGAACCCATCGACGGTTGTTTCTAGGCTATGTAGATCGGTGGAACCATTCATTTCGGTTTCGTTAGTCGAAGATGGAATTCCTATAGAAAACTAGGAATTCCACATGTTATTTTCCAGCCCGATCTAGTATTCCAGATTTGGAATTCCATCGTTCCAAATCCTCGCGGCATGGAACGGAAAGAAATTCCAGGAATGGAACGGAATTTGGAATAGAATGGAATTAGGAATTCACAACCTTAGCTGGACCTAACTTTGTCGGCTGAAGCGCCGACAGCGATGAACGCTCCCGCTGCGCGCAACAAGCGAACTCTTCACGAGTATCACCTCGTATACTAGCAGAAAGCTGGTATGATTCTGCCACTGGTTCAAACCGTCCGACGAGACTTACCATTCTTTATTGTCAGATTTTCTGGAGAAAGAATTCACGATGGCGTCGTGCAAGCTTGACAAGATCCTGTTCCTGAATGCCATGAATGGATACATGACTGAGCTGATGAGACGAGAAACAAGAAACCAGTACAAGCTCATCAGTACTACAAAAGAGCGCATCATGCTGATCCAGTACCTGACCCAATACGTTGGATCATCCTTCCTGGAATCTAGCGATGGCGAATGGGACATTGGTGAACAAGAGGAAGGAGGTTCACACAAACGTAAACGAAAGTCAAAGTTCGTGGCCGAGGCTGGTGACAAGGGACAGAAGCGAGGGTCTTGAAGCTGAACGCCGACGGTCGCTTCGTCAAACTCTCGAAGACCGGTAAACGCATTCTGTCTCTCGATGACAGCAGTGACGATGATGACAAAGCGTAGTTGCTGTAAAAAGCCGGCAATTTTGGTTGACTGTTTTGTCAGACGTTTCCATTCTATTTAGAGCTTTTTCTGAACCATTTGAACCTTAAGCTTGTTTTAGCATCTGCAAATTGTTTTAAATTAATTTGATATACCCAGCTTGTCTTGTTGTTTAATTTACGTTCTAGTCGGTTGTTGTCGGTTGTTTTCACTTAGGTTATTCTTGAGTGAAATTCTCAGGTGTACTTTTGGTGAATTTCTCTCTTGTCGGATTTTTTCTATAGGCTGCCTGATCGGTATATTTATTTTTTATCATCTGTTATTGTGAAATTTGTCATTGTTGCAGGCTTGTAGTCTGTTTGATTGATCCTCGGTTTTAATAGTGCACAGTCATGTTTCGGCGGTTTATAACAATACGCAGACAATAGAACGTCAGCAATAGGAACAGTGCGGTCAAGCTAACGGTATCAATGTAGTTATACCCCATATCCTGAACGGGTTGGACCGTGTGGACCAGAGCCGTTCCACCTCTGCAACTAAAAGGTTTTCACCCAGGAGATTAGTAATCTATCGTTATGGATATGAACATGAGTAATGTGCGTTCAAGAAACAGGTTCGAAAGTGATCGGGGTATGGAACAAAAGCTCTACCAGATAGGTTTTCGCGTTAGCTTACTCAAATACCGTGCGGAACATGGGGTGCAGAACTCAGCAACGAGCAGGAGGTAGACGATGCAGGAAAAACTCGACAGAAATCAACTGTGTTTCAAACGGGGTGTAATTATTACACAAATGTCAAAATCGATTCGGGAAAAGCAAAGTTGCTGCGAGAGGCTGTTAACGATGTCGTCTTCAAAGGTATAAGTGTCAGAGCCAGCGCCCAACTTCAAAAGACTCACAAATCTACTCTCTCGCGAACTGATCGATCCCGCTGCTGCTCGACACCCGTAAGCCAGGAAACTTGGAAGCTGCCGTCTTCGAGGTTCTTGGAAAGGGCATGGGCGTCGCCAAAGCTGCGAAACTTCATGCCGTGTGTCACGGGAGGTTGAAAAAGCGGTTGTGCGAACTTGGCTACGTAATGAAAGGTTCGGGTCAGGGAGAAAAGCGGATCAAGGCGCCAGTCAGCTTTGAGAACAACAAAGCAGAACCGACCGCAACAGGTATCAACAGTCTAGCAAGTCAGGAAGAAAAGGAATGGACCGAAGACAAAGAAGGACGAAACGGGCATGCCCAGCCAGCGGCACAGAAAGAGGAAGTGTCCGAGGAAGCGGAGCCTGGCGTTCCAGAAGTGGAAGAGATCGAGAGAATTGCCGACACTCATCTGAAGCGGCAGTACTTGGTCAAATGGCAAGGAGAGGAAGAGGCAACATGGGTGGATGAAGATGTCTTCTTGGGACTTACCAACTTGCAGATTAAGTGACGGTCGCTCAAATTAACACGCTAAACTGTTGTGCCGCTATCGGATCATAATCAGCTGTATATGACATGTTTCCGAGCAAGGTACTGTTTCAGTGTGCTTTTGTCACGGTACCCAGAAAAGCTTCACGAAAATGGTTGGCTGTTTCAGACCCGTAGCAGCCCCAACCCTATCCCTTGCCCAAGTTTCGTCTTCTGTGTCCCTAACCCCAGGGCGCTGAGTGACTTTGCCCAGCATAACCATACCTCACCCTTAACAAATAACAAGACATCATGCAAATGCGGGTGGTATATCAGGGAAAGCAGACAGCTAGCGTTTCGGTTACCGGTGAGGTTTTTCTAAGCTGCAGAACGTGGAATGAACACGGGGGTACATCGTGGAACAGTACAAGCGCTGCAACCGGAAACTGAGTTTCTCAGTTCCCAGGCTGGTTTCGAACTTAGGAAGGCAGCTGTTGCTTTGACAAATGCGAGTATGTGAACAGGACTGGGCTCATTTTTGTCATAAAGTAACTGAGCAACGTAGAAAACTGTAGTTTTTTGTCCAAGTATTAGCAGACACACAGGCGAGCCGCAAGATTGATTGAGAGAATTGTACCGTCCAATGTTAACCCCTGTTGATAGCGCATCTGTAATAAATTCCGTATTGATCCTTGTCAGTGCCAACGAAGATGATGCGCTTGGCATGTGGTACTAACTACGTATGCGAGATCCGTACTTCCGACCACGCTCTGTACTAGCTATCTTGTCGGCCACCGACTCGGTGGCTCCCTCCACCAGCCTCCAGCTCCATCTGATGGTGATATTATTATGCAGCGTATGCAGAGAATCTCTGAGCATGTGCGGTCGTGCCTTGTTGCTGCTGGTTCTCTATCTCAGCAGCGGCTTCTTCCGAGGCAAGGTGTGCGGCATCGATTGTTATTGGTGTCAACCAGATGACCCAGAGTGTATCCCGACAACAGAGAAAATTAAACTTGGATGCCAGTATTGCGCCCTTTGGTACTCAAATTTTGGTCACCGTAAGTAATAAACCCAGAAAGAACGTCACCTCCGCTTTCTGACCTGTATTTGCGCTACTATGTTTTTGCCGCTCTGTAATTTATCAAATCAAGCCTTCAAATTATGTGTATTTAGTGTATAATTGGACTAAAACGCCATATGTCAAGTTGTCTTCGTATGTGGAAGCTCGGCAGACGAACTGGACCAGAGAGTGTTTGCGAGTGGCGCACGTTTCAGTTAGAATAGCCGGGTACGCGCGCCACTTGCGGAAACGGTCTGGTTGAGTTTGTTTGCGGAGCCTTTGTTTCTCGTCGCATGGCTGATATACTGCACTTGGTACTATTTCAGTTGTGCTGGTGCTCAAACGTTTTCTTTTTGCATAGAAAAGGTTCAGCGGTACTGTGCTCTTCAAGACGAAGTTAGAAAAGTCAATGGCTGCAAAGACGACGTGGTCCAATACGCAACCACTTGTTGGTGCAACACAACGCTGTGTAACCATGGTCCAGCGATGCCTAAGGGTCTTCCGCGGATACATCGAACCGGTCCGCCGCACGACGAGAACTCTTCCTCGTCCACCGCTTTGGAAGATGAACCTTATGAACCGGAACCTCCCATCGAAGACACCTTTTTCAACTGTATTTTTCGTCAAAACACCAACAAGTTATCATGTATCCCCTTTTTCACAATGTTGCGGAAGAAAAGAGATGTTGTTTGATTTTATCATTTGTTATACGGCGTTGTTTCCTAGACGCTACGTATCAAAAGTATATTGGGCGAAACAAAATGACATTTTTTATCATTTTACCCGGGAATTTCAATTGTTAGCTATAGGCATCTTACAAAAAATAGTACGCACAATTAGTTCACTTTTTTCAGTGAGATTTGTGAGGTAATTCTATTTTGTCTTAGTTACGTTGTTGTATTGGATCTCCCACTGCAGTATAAGCCATTGACCTAACTTATTATGTCTACACGCACGGCGGATAATTATGGGACACTAAAAATTATGGGTCAGGCCTTTTCGCTACGGCAGTACGGAAGCACGTACTTACACGACCGATTCACACTAATACATTCTCGACACTTTTCTACGGTTGAATTTTTATTTTGCCGTCCTTTCCGCCTGGTCCATAATTTTTAGTGTCCCATAATTACCCGCCGCGCTTGTACTGTTACTATAAGGTTGTCATGTCAGCAGATGGCTGGCCGTAAAGTCTTCACGAGCGCACACGTGGTCGTGCGGATTTCACTTCTCGTCCTTGCTCGCACCGGTCGTACGGTAGAAATCACGCGTCTGACGTTATCGATCTGTACACGCACGACGAGATATTACGGGCCAGTAAAATTTACGGGCCAGGCGGAAAAGACGGCAAATTTACAATTTGTACGGAAGTCAGAAACAGAAATCGCACAAATGACGTATTGAGAGTAAAATTCAACCGTCGAAAATTGTCATGGACAGTGGTTATCAGCTGATGAGCTGTTTTACTTTTACACTCTAACGCTGCTTTGCATGGCAATTCGACTTTCTCTCGGGAAGCTCTGGACTCGTTGTCTCGATAACCTTCCCGCAAGCGTTTTTGAAAATGTCCCAGCCTTTCAAGACCCAGCGGTATTGACAATACACCGAAGAAGCCCTGAAGGACGCTGTATCGGCTGTCGAGGATGGAATGGCACTGCGCGAAGCAGCCGGGTGTTTAAAGTTCCGCGCACCACCGTTAAACGCTATGTCGAAGATACCACAGCAAAGAAGATCGGCCGACGAAGAAAAACTGATGGTCGACCTGCTGAAGAAATTTGGGAATACTGGATTTCCACTCAGCAAGACTCAACTGCGCTTGTTTGTGGATGAGATGGGAATATCTGAAGGTAGGGTCGTTTTTACTTTCCCTATATTCGTTTTGTCCAGTGGTTTTGGTTTCTGAGTACCATTGAGATTAGAAATTCCACATTTGGCATGATATGTTATTCTGACTGTTGAAGGTGTGCTTGTTCCGGTAGAATAGACTCATTAGAGATCGAGATTTTACAATAAATATGGCAAGTTCCTTGGTTTAATATCCAGTACGTACGTACAGCAGTCCAGCCATCGATGTTGATTTTTACTTGTAGCAAGATTCACCTGCCCGTGCCGCCGTAGCGAAAAGGCCTGGCCCGTAATTTGTACTAGCCCATAATATCTTGTCCTGCGTGTACACATGGTAGCCATTGCGAATCTCATCGATGCGAATATCGATTTCTTCCATTTGAAAGTCTCACTATTTTCGCACTCCTCTGGACGGAGCCATCTCGAACACTCGCTTGAATCCGATGTTTCTCCCGGATATTTGTATGGGGTAGCAGGTTCACCTACGGAGAGGAGTTACTACGAAGCATAAAGACTGGATACAGCAGTAAGTGATTCTTAAGGTCCATCTTTGAACGGGTTTGCTCTGGTGGCCCACTTTTGTACTGTATTTTCTTGCTTACAGATTTGGAAGTTCCAGGCGGTCAGTATGGATCACGTCAAGATAGAGAAGCACGAAGACTTTGCCGAAGATCATCTGCTCAACGGTACGAACGGGACAGAAAATGGCGCTGAGAATGCGGAGAATGGTTCTGCTGGAGGAGAAGGCTTTGGTCGTCCTTCGCATTCACTCTCCGAAGACACCGAAGAATACATCAAGGCAGTCGAAGCGGAGATTAAAGCCCTGAACGGAACTGGACACCTCATAAAAGCTCTTGCAGAAAGAGGTAAGGAGTGCCATTGTCGAAGATGGATGATTTTGCATGGGTCAATCAAGTACACCACATGCTTCAGCCCGATTGATTGATTACGTATACCAGGCAGACGGTGTCATGTACTTGCATACACATGGCCTGGCGGAAACGAAGGGCAACTGTGTGCAGGTTCGAGATACTGGCCTCGGTCTGCTGGAGCGGCGATGGCCTTGAGCGGAATTTTGTTCTCATCCGATGTCTTGTCTTTCCAGAACTGGCTCGCATAAGGGCAGGAGAGATATCCGAGCAAGGCTATGTGATAATACACAAGGAGATACCAGTCAGGGTGATAAAAAAAGTTTTGATTCCGATCAAAGAATATCCAAAAGTATGTACGAACTATAGAATCGTTGTTGTTGGAGTCTCACTTCAACCTGACCAAAATTGACTTCTGTCTCTTTGCTCTTTCCAGATAAACTTTGTGGGGCGACTTCTGGGTCCGAAGGGCCAGACCTTGAAGACACTTCAAGCCAACACGAGAGCACGGATCATGATCTTCGGGAGAGGCTCAATGTGGGACAAGAACAAGGTAGGAAATGCTTTTGGAGGTCAGCAAGATATTCTTCCAAGTGCCGCACGTTTTCAGTATTACCAGCTGAAAGGGTGCGCCACTTGGTACAGCGATCTTGGGCTTCTTGTTGAGTTTGTGTGCATTGATGTCTTTTCTCTTATGTATTCTTCTGTTTGAAATATCGTTCTCACGGAAGAATTGTCTCGCAGGAAGAAGAAGCAAGAAACAGCGGAGATGCAAAATACGCCCACCTCAACGAAGACCTTCACATCTACGTTGAGATCACCGCTTACCCGGTCGAAGTTCAAGCTCGCTTCACCCACGTCCTCAACGAGTTGAAGAAGTTCCTTGATCCGAATCATCCAGTAAGCCGTTTATTCATAACTCGGTTACAGTATTTCGTACTCCAGAAAGCCTCAATCTGGTGCTGTCTTCGATAGGGCCACTTCCAGGCCAGTGCAGCAGGTGACATTCCTCCGCCGATGCCGCCCGGCTATCGTCCCGCAGGTCCGGGCATGCGCGGACCACCTCCACAGCACTACCGGGGACCACGTCCGCAATATGGTGGTCCACGACACAGCTACCCCCCGAGAGGCGCAGCTCCCACTGCCGACTACAGCAGCTACTACGCCCAGTCGGTAGCTGGTGATGCCTCTGCTTACCAGGTAACAGTGGTTATCTCTCACCAGCTATCGGCAGTTTGAAATATTACCTTCTACTAAACCCCGAAGCAAGTTAGCTGATATGTAGGAGCTCGGCAGACAACCTCAACAGTTTGTTTCAAGTGGCGCAGTCTTTGGGTGTTACTAGATGTATGCGTGCGCCACTTGAAAAAGAGATCCCGTCAAGTTCTCGAGTGGCGCACGTTTGAGGTGTATCTGGCCGGAAGCGTGCGCCACTTGCATGAACGAATGTATTGCTTGTTTGCGGGGGCTCCATATGTTATTCCGACCTGTGCAGTTGTTTTAAGGCTGAAAGTGATTTTTCTTCAGGCTCCGGGAACGACAGCGGATGCCAATGCGGCTTACGGCTACACAGCGTATCCTGCCCAAGCAGATTACTCGCAACCAGCCGCCACATCGTACGATCAGTCGGCCTTGGCTGCTCAGGCCAACCAATACGCTGCAGCGGCTAGTGCCCAGCAACAGGCGCAACAACCACAGCAAGTGGCCTACCAGCAGCCACAACAGACGCAGTACGCTGGGGCGCCTTCAGCTTACGGGGTGGTGGCTCCTCCTGGCACTTACTCAGCCACGCCGGCCTATGGTGCCCAGCCAGCTACTGGTTACGCCGCGCCGGGTTACGCGGTGGCGCCAGCGGGATATGCAGGTAACATATCTGATATCCTTTCGAACTGGAATGTTTCTCTTTTTTCGTTACTTCACCAGAGTGAACAGAGTTGAGTAACCGGCCAACCCCGTTTGAGTGGAGTGCAGTTGATCGTGAAAGTCTATTTTATGGGTTTCCGGATCAAGTGGCGGGCCATCTTATTGGGTTGAACTGCAGAAGTACTGAAATTTTCCAGGTCGACGCGCGCCAGTGAAATGGGGTTCAACGTTGCTTGTTGTGTTCACCCAGATGAAGTGATACATATTGGGATTTCGTGCCGTTCCGGCCGCTCTCTTTTTCGATTCTCGATGGGTTTCATAAGAAGTGACTAGAACAAAACTGCTGTTCTCATAGTTTTGAAGACGTTCTTCAGTCTTTGTTCTCCTGGACTCAGACATTTCACAATAGATTTTGGGAAAGTTGTCCACAGCGAAGGTCTGTGAAATTGGGAGAAGTCTGGCATAATTTTTGTCCGTGTGTCGTAGGCTGGGCAGCTCCGACAGCGCCGCAACAGCCTTCACCACCGGGAAAGACGCGACCGGCGTATGACGCGGGTTCGGCTGCAAAGAAGCCTAGAATGGCGGCCCCTGGTTATGGATACTGAATCAACAGAAACAAGGTTGGTGGTGATCGGTTCATGTGAAGTTCGAGCTTTGAGTGCATCGTTGTTACAGATGACTGTTCAAAATGGTTAATAACAAATAAATGAATTGCTAATATTCTAAAAAGGTATCGCAAGCGTACCAGCGAAGTTATCGGCCAGCACGGAGCGGAAAACCATCAAAATTCGCCATCGGTAGATTAATCCAAATATTGGACGACCGTCGTGAAATTGGCAATCACTTAGTCTTCTCAGTTCTCGTTATCGTTCAGCTGGCTTCGGTTCAAATATTTTTCTTCAATGCTTCAACTGTCGTAAAAATGCGCAACCGAACTACACAGTAAACTTTGGTTTCAGAATACGAAAAAATCATTCTTGTTCTAGTTTCGACTGTTCTTGAAATTAATGCGCTCTGACTGTAACCAGTATCTTTATCTTTACCACCCTCTCTGTAACCGAAATAATATGGACGAAAATAGGTTAAACTTTCTTTAGTTGGTGCTGCTGCGGAAAGCAAATTTGCTTGAATTAGCGCAAAATGAACCAACAGGTAAAACGTCTTACAGTAACAATGGAGTCAGCACTCTCACCGTTACAGTAAGTAACAGTAAAATAATTCTACTGGAAAAAATAGAATGGTAAGATCACTGCGGTGTCCAGCTGTCCGTTTATTCCTGACCATGCAAATCAAAGATCCGTCTACTGGGTAAAACCGGTTTCATCTTCGTTTTCACAACTCTGCTGTACATCACAGGCTTCGAATCCGACAGAACTGGAAATTTATTTAAATATTAGTTCGGACTTCAGACTAGCCTAGTTCAATGTCAACACAGTCGAATAAAACCTAGAGAAAAGGAAAGATTCAGTTAAATCAGAAACTCCGAGAAAATTTGAGCAGGGAAGTGGAATAAAAAAAGTTGAAAGACTCTCATCGTCGTGTGAAAAGCGGGCTAGTTATGTCACCGGTTGACCAGGGAGATTTTTCTAGTTCTACTACGCTCAACATTGACTGGCTGAAAGGAGACGGGTGTTCCAGGAGAGCTGTCCGCGGAGCTTCTTCTTGAACGATCATAAAGGGTAGTGGAAGACGGGGTGGGCAGTGCCGACAGCTCTTTCAGATGAGCCTTGTACTCGGACGACAACGCTGTCATCCAGAACTTCAACACCACGTCGTCCTCAGGTGTGATACGAAATTTCTCCATCATAGCCGGTAGCTGGGTCGCACTCCGCGACTCTGTCCGAAACAACTTGTACAAAACTTTAGCTTTCCTGAAAACAATCGATGAATGAAGCCCATGAATGCCCTTCAAAGCCTGGCGAGCGAAACAGGATACCATTTATGCACCTGCCCTACACCGGCCCGTATTTATTCATAACACTCTAGAATGCAGGTGCATGAATTACCGTTCGCGTCATGCACCTGCATACTTTCGACCGTGTTTTGATCACGGCGTCAGTATGCAGGTGCGCGAAAGTCAGCTGCTAAATTCGTCGGTATTGTAACTAGTGCTGTGTGTATTCTTACGTCATCAGGCGTTCATGTTGATTTCTGATTAGGTCAACGGCCACTTCCTCGACCAGGTCTACCTCCTGGAGGATGTGTTCAACGAGAAGAAGATATGACGAAGCTGGAAGTGAACAAGTAGGAGTTCGTAAAAACTTTGTATGGATTGAGAAATTTGTGTCTGTTGTTTTATCTGGTCTTACGTTTGACAGGTGTAGTGGCTTGGGTCGGCGTGATGATTTTGTACTTTTCGACGTTCATCTCGTTCATCTTGGCCGCCAGGATGTCGACCACGAAGTAAGACTCACTGCTGGTCAGGACGTGGTCGGGGAGCGAAGCGTCGGGATGGAGACCCAGAAGGTTGCAGTTCCATGGCTCGGTGTATGTCTGAGAGAACTCGATGGACTTACAACAACCCGGCGGAATCAACACCTGCAACAAGAACACACGATTTCTAGTTTGACTCCAAAACTATTTCCATTTCTCGCGAAATTGTACAATCTTGATTTTCTGATCACACTTTCAACAGTTTGAAATTTTGTCTTTTCAAGACAATCCTTTCTCAAAATTTACAAAGGTTTTCTACCGGTGTTCGTATGACCAGAGTTTTATGGGAACTAACTGCGAGAGCTCGGATGACTGAAGTCACGAGGAAGTCATGGTATCCCCGGACGATGACTTGGTTCCCGATGATCAGACTGTGCGCCAGTGAGCGAAACAGTGGCTTTCCGACGGCCTGTACAAAAACAAGCTCCTTCGAGGTCTAATCTTCTCAACGCATCGTTGTCAGATTAACAACCAAGTTTCTTACGTTAAACAAATGGGCGATGCCAGTGAAACGCGGAAAGTAACTTGCTGTGGACTTGGGCCTTTCGTTGTCTCTTTCTTCTGAGTTCTGAGTAGGCGAGGATGGAGCTTCGTCCGCCGGTATATCTTCTGTAAGAAAGAAGCACGTAGAGAAATCAACTTGGAACGGAAATGCAAACAAAACTGGAAGCTCGGAAAACAAACTCGACAAGATTCATTGTCCCAAGAGGGCACACATTTTCAGTCTTACTGGCTGGAAGCGTGCGCCCCTTGGAAACACCATCTCGTCGAATTTGTTTACCAAAACCAAATCAGCCTCGAAGTAGACTCACGATAATAGCATGAAGGTGCGCCTTCAAGCAGGGTTTCGCTCATTTGATTTCCTCCTAGCTGGAGGAGATGAGTAAAGTGTTCGTGAAGCACATGAAACACTCCGTTATCCAAAGTCAGCTCCGGTAGAGAACGCATGGCTTTCCCACGCCGCTGTCGTCGAAAGTTACCTACAGTGAAGACTACAAATTTTAGAACCTATTGGCAATTGCGAAAGATTACAGAAGAGTCTTGCCTGGGTTGATTGCCACTTCCGAAGGATTAAGTCTAGCGGCTCGTTGGGGTCTTTCAGCTTGGTCGACACCATACGTTCTTTCGGCTTGTTCTTGAAGGAGGCTAACCAGAGACCGTGAAGATCTCGTCAGGAATGGCCAGGACTGGAGAAGGGAAATTCGGTCCATGGAGAGCACGATAATACTATACCATCGCTGGAGACCTCGAGCTTCGTTGTCTTTCAGGTGAAAGGTGAAACTGTAGACGTAACCGTGATGTTGGTCCCCAAAGAAGAGGGAACCTTCTCGACCAGGAGATATCTGGTAAATAGAAACAAAGGGCCGGGTTAGCTTCTACTATCCAAGTGGCGCACTTCTCCTTCATCAACAGCTGCAAAATGCACCGCGTTCAAAACTGCGCAACCACCCTGATCAAGCGACGCATTTATCTGCTACAAAATACTGATAAACTGCGCGAGTGTGAATGTAGTGGCGTAGACCGACACAGCTTGACGGTTTAATTTGCCTGCAGACTGCGCCACTTGAGGAAATCGAGCGTTACCTCGCTACTGAGACTTCGGACACAGGCTTGTCGAAGAAAGGTGAACACCTCAGGATTGTGAGGATATTGCAGCGTGAGGTACCACAACTCGTTGCCATCACCGTAGGTGATCAGGCCGTGGTTGGGTTTGGAGAAAGACCGACAAGCCTAAAAAATGAGCTAAGTATTCAACATTCTTCGAGAGTAATCGGCGGAAAAATACAGAAAAAACGTGGTTGGCGTGGTTTTGTGTTGGATCATACGGAGCAGGTGTTGCTGGTGACCGAGTCATGAGATTCGAAGGTATCCACTTCGGTAGGCTCGCTTTCGCTGCTATCAGACGGCGTCAGAAGGCGACTGGGACTGTTTTCTTGAGAGTGGTCAACACTCGTCCTGCAGTCAGTAATTTCGACGGCTTGTTCGCGCTGGATGGCTTGTGTACAGATAACCACGCTGGGTCCATGCATCTCACAAAAGTGGCAAAGCGCGACCACGGCATTCATGGTAAACCTGGAAAAGGCACAATGTACTGGAAAATCGGCAAACGAACTCAAAAAGACTGTTTCTCCGAGTGGTGCATGTTATTCAGGCGCTAACACCGCAAACATGCGCCACTCATGGAAACAATCACTCTTGTCAAGTGTGATGGCCTCATAATTATCAGAGCACATTTGATGAGAGATGTGGCTTTCTTACCGTTCCACGCGCGTCGTCCACGATTTCGAGCCGTTACAAGTTGATCCAGCCTGATTCGTCTCGGAAGGGGACTGAAATTTCTGGAAGGATATGTCCTATGGGGAAATTCTAAAGACGGCAAGTCCAGACATCAGACAAGGTGAAGCAGCCAAATATCAGGTGATGTGCATTACGTCACCGTCTGACTTCCGAAATGACGTCAGCCACTGGCCATGTGTTCCATTGGAAATGGGCAGCCCACGTGACTTTCCTGGTCTGAATGAAATGAATGGAGTTCAATGGGGTGATGAACCATTCATGTCGGACAGAGCTCACATCACAGTCCAATGGTGACCATGTACAGTGTGTAAGCAATTCGGGAGAACTGATGTTATGTTCTCTTACACAGCGGCTGCGATGATGTCGTTCGAACTCTTCTGCATGTTTTTGGGCTTCTCCATCTTCCACGAGTTGTTCTTCATCAACACGGCCATCGGAAATTCTAACAATGGCCATAGCGTTGGCAGATTGGGTTACCTTGAACGTCGGAGGAACGATGCTGACACATGACAGAGCCACAGTCCATGTCGGCCAAGATATTAGACCCAATCCCCATCGATCGTTCTGAATCACCCTTTGAGATTCTGCTGGATTACCTACGGAATGGGAAGCTCGTGCTGGAAGCGCAGTTTGATAACTTTGAAAACCTTATTGCAGAGATCAAACCAATTGTTGACCAACGGTTGTTCACCGTAAGGGCGGTACCGCCGAACCATGGCCTCATCGGCAATTTTCCGAAAAATCAGAAATATTTGGTTGGCCGATCTGAAACAGCAGAAACCTCGTAAGATGGTTTTGGAACAGTTTTGTTGTCTGCAGTTTCATCTGTGGTCAGATCTGGTGGTTAGGCAGTCGTGAGCCCGTGATTCCGGAGCGGGCTTTTGTGATGGTCACAGTTAATGCCGCACATTTCGGCATTTCTCCGCGTTTGAAAAGTCATATTCCGCCGGGTCATCTGCTTGATGAAAGTTACACAAAGGCCTGATCTACCATAAAAAGGAGCTAAAGTTGAACATCTCGGGTGAGCTCAGAAACCATTACCTTGCCAGTGCAATCGAGCAAGTGCCAACCTGAATTTAAAGAGGCAAATTTACATGGAACGGTGTTGGATCGAGCCAGGATGGTCAGTGTCAAGATGGAGGACGACAGCGCGAGATGTACGTTACTATTGAACCTTTCTTCTTGTTCAAGACAAAAATTTGTACTTTTTTGCAGGCGCGTTCCTTCGAGGTGTCGCAATGAGCCAAGCCTCCGGAGAGCCTCCCGACCTGGAAAGCTGCGATTTGAAGTACACACCAAATTTTATAACAGTGCACTGAATGGCTGAACTTTTCCGCGTGCAAGACGAAACGGAACTTGAGTGATAGTGCAATATCTCCTTCCACCTTCCCATAACAATTCTCTTCGAGCCTATTCGGACCTTTATCTTCAGAAACCTCACCGATAGTTGGTTGGGAAGCTTTCGGCTTTTACCAAATGTGCGACGTAACGTTGTACCATCTGTTGATTTAATGACAGGATGAATTCTGCGTAGAAGTACTGGAAACACGGCGATTTTGAAAAAGCAGCGTTTTCACAACCAGCGTGAACTTTTCTTCGCTAAGGAAAATCATGAAAACGTAGCTTAAGTAATGAGCTACTAGAACTGAGAAACGATTCGACCAAACTGTGCAGCACTTGACTACAGGAAGACTTTTCATGGAAGCAAGAAGTCGGTAATTACAAGGTAATACAGCAGCTTTTCCTGGTATCAAGTCATTCCGCAAATATCGTGCTTTCGGTTTTCGGTCGGTGTTTCAAAGTCCTGACAGGGAAGTTTGGTAGGAGAACTATTAGACTATCTGCTCAATGATTACACAACTCGATCCCTAGCTTGGAACAGATGTTATGATTATTGACAGGGGAGGTGGTTTCCCGGTAAAATAGCCACAATTCTGCAAGGCGGAACTTTGAAGAGAGCTGACCGGTCTGAGCAAACCTTCGTTCCTACCGTTGGTTATACTGACTAGACTGTGCAAGCTGTTTTGCATGTGCCATAGACAAAACTGTTGTCCCGTGGAAACAGCACAAAAAGGTGATTTAAAAGCAGGGAAACGTGAAATTTAATTTTTGACAGCACAATGTCCGAATAAGGTGTAGACACTAAGCTTGAACGGACTGGTGTATTCGGGGCTTTAGCAAATGATGTCGTTCAGATCGTTGTGGCCGAGTGGCGCGCATACCGTCTGCCAGTGTCAACCAGGAAGTGCGTCACTTGAGAAAGCGATCTGGGTAAACGATCTGCTGGCTTTCGATTTTATCCATTTTCCAGAAGCCAGAGTCGCGCTTTCTGATTCCATCGGCCGAGTTCCCAAACTTTTCGACAGCGAAGTCTACCCGACAGGAGATAGCCAAGCCGCTTGTAGGTACACTGGCCATAAACATGTACTTCGACTTCAAGGCATCAACTTTTGAAGAATGCGATCTTTCCAAGTTGGACCTAAGTCACGCTAACTTGCGGGTGACAAACCTGAAACGCACTGATCTGTCCCACTGCAAACTCACAATCAATAACTTCGAGGAACCGCATTTGACCGACACGGTTTTAAGCTATGCCTCATGTACAGAGATAACATGCAATCGGCTAATGCTCAAGGTTATTTTGTTCACCGTGTCTGGCTTTTGCGCATGAGCTTCTGTGCTGACCGTAATTTGAATAATAGAGTTTTGGTGGGTGTGTCCTGCAAATACGTCAACATGTCCGGCGCGAAAACGCCATCGATTGAAGGACTGCTTCCGCCGTCCGCGCAAGATTTCGCCATTGCATTTTGGGCAACGCGCGCTGGACAACAGCAATTTCGAGTCTGCTGATTCTTCCTTTTGCAGACGTCTTCAGAGTGCCAGCCTGAAGGATTGCAAGCTTCGTGGGGCGATTTTCAAAGTGCGCACATGCAAAAGTGCGACTTGAGCAGGAGCAACTTGTCCAGCGCCAGGTTTGATCTGCTAGAACGCACTGGTATTGTGCTGGCTGGAGCGGCAGACGTCCCTGCATGTCTGCTCAAAGGAGGCTATGCCGGTCCTCCCAAATCGATAGCCCACAGTAAGGCCACGTACTGTAAGCCAAAACAACAACACCGGAATATAATCTGTACACGCACGACTAGAAATTATGGGACAGACCTTTTCGCTACAGCGGTTTGGAGGAATATTGTATTAGTGCGCTTAAGTCGCACTAATACACTTTTCGACACTTTTCCATGTTGAATTTCTATTTTTCCGTCCTTTCCAACTGTCCCATAATTTCTGTTGTACGTGTACTCTGAATAAGCAGGCCATATCAATGTCGACGGTTCTGTGCCGTCGGTAATCACTATAGTCTTACCATTGCGCCAACTGCTAGCCGCCTGTCAAGATTGTTGGTAGCCGCTGAATTTAAGTCTGGCCAATTTACCCCTCCTTTCCCGGGTTCGATGTGAGTGTGCTTACCGTAAGCGTACGTATCAATCAAGCATTTACGTCTACAAGAATCCGATACTCTGATGCTTACGATTCTAATCCTCCTTTGGAGAAGACGCGGCGCTTTCGGTTGGGAGGATACTGTGCCTTGCGGAGAGGAAAATTTTCTGCACCGGCCAACCGTTCACAGATTCTCTTCCGCCAGGGAAGAGTCATCCTGAACACTTCTATTGATAAACGTTTCCCGGTAGCCGGCTGTCCATAGTCCTTCGGGTTTTGTTATCCTGGTCTGAGTATTTGCTAGTCTATGAAAGGATGAATGTGTCGATTGAACAATGGGACCGGAGCATTCAGCCACAGGATCCCCCCCAAGCTAGAACTGTTCCCCATCGAGTATCGGGTAGCAGCGACTTTCGTTCACACCGTCATTCTCGTCGCCGGTGTGTTTGGGAATATTTCCGTGGTTTTCGTTGTCCAGCGAACAAAGTTTATTCGTACACCGGCTTATTATTATCTGGTAGACTTAAGTGTTCAACAGACGACGACCCTACAATACTACGAAAACAGTTTTTGGGCTTCGTTTACCGTGTGTCTCTGTCTGCAGGTTTCCTTGGCGGTGGCTGACCTTCTGGTGCTCCTTTCCGCTCTCCCAGAAGCAATCGTCTCCTATCAGCTTTACAAGCGTCAATGGACCTTTGGACCCTTTGTCTGTTTCTTGTGGGTCTTCGTCAGCTTCCTTGGAATAAATGTCAGTACTACAAGGTACTCGATCACAACGACTCGTGATGAAAAAAATACTGTGTAAAGGACCGTAGGTGAACAGCCTGCATTAACCGTGACATCTGTTTTCTTGCCGGAAACAGCAGTAACTGGGAGATTGTCTGGGTTCTCTAACATCAAAACACTCGATGATAGTTCTCTTTTACTTCCAGTATTTTGTGCTTTACGGCCGAGAGGTATATCGATATCTGCAAACCGTTACTCGCCCAAAAAATGTGCACAACGAAACGAGCCCAAAAGATTATTATCGCCACCTGGTTGATGGGCTTTTTGTACTCCCTCCCATGGCTGTTCCTGACCGGCACAAACCCTCACCCCGGCGACCCGAACATGGAACGTTGCGACTACAAGCTAAACCGCCAATAGTATGTGTACTACTACATGTCAGACATCGTCCTCTTTTGATCGGCTCCATCGCCCTACACGTCAAGATCGCCACTGCATTAAAGAACAGCACCAGCTATTCACATAGTCCAGCCATATCCCCTTGTAACAGCTGGGTATTGCAATCACGAGAATGCAGTATGAAAGGTTCGATCCCACGCACAGCAAAGACGGTCCTGTAGAAGAAGAGCGGCCTGTGGTGAAGATGCTCTTCCTCATCGTGGTGTTGTTTGCCTTGCTGTGGTTGCCCTACCGGGCGTTGCTGGCGTACAATTCCTTCGTCGCAAAACCCTACCTGAATATGTGGTATTTGCTATTTGCCAAGACGGCTGTGTTCATCAATTCAGCCATTAATCCGCTAATGTATAACGCCATGAGCAAGCGTTTCAGGAGGGCTTTCCTGCAAACCATCCTGCATGGTCATAAAGGTCAGCGGAAAAATTTCAAGTAGACCATGTGGCTAATTTAGAGATTATTAGCCCAATTACCCGAAGGCATAGCTCCTGATTCTACGTACTGATGTATTTCGAGGTTTTGATTAGCCAAATGTATCGTAGGTGCCACAACGGAAGATGCACGGGTTCACACGTTATTCGTCCAGAAGAGTGGAGGTGGACTGTATGCATCGAGGACGCCGTCACCGAACACCCGCTATACTTTGAGCGTCACGAGTAGGATGGAGTACAGTGATCAGGGGGTGGAAACGAAGCTGTTCGACTTGAGAAGGCATTCGCTTTCAGATGCCACATAAAGTGTAGGCAAATAAGGTACTCTAAAAGGGGGAGGGCCAAAATCGAGTTTCCGACAAGTGACGTAGAAACTCCGGCTCGAAGTAATCAGCAGATCAAGCGGCAGTTCACGTCTCTGGATTGCAGCTTGATCAGCTGTTTGCTTTCTGCGTCACGTCGATTTTGGTCTTGCCCCCTTCTAGAGTACCTTATTTGCCTACACTGTACCTGCATCGGAATGGAAAGCCAGTAGATCTTTATCCGGAAACGATTCTCGGCATCGCAAATCTGGAATCAAATCTACCAAAAAGTTCGATTTGTTCCAAAATTAGATTAATCAGCATTTCACCCGGTTGTTTTCAAGTGTATTGGTGTTTCTTGTGGTAAGAAATGAGCCTTTTGTCTGTCAAGGCCGGTGGTGGAAGGCCAAAGAGGGAAGCTGAAAAAGCCGGCAAGCCCTGGAGAACCCTGATGCGCTTTGCTAGATCGAAAGCTATGAGTTTAATATTCGAACACAAATGAACCTGAGCCAATATAGCATTACTGGACGGTACAGTGCAGGACAAACTAAACTTTCAAAATGGGTGTCAATGAAAACCAGATGGCTACAACCAATCAAGTTTGAGCCTTTACTCGACTGCGGTTTTGAATTGCTGCTTGCATCTAAGCCACTCTGCCCATTTTTCAAAGCTTATTTTACCGTGCACTGTAAGAACCAAGCGATCAGAACGATGGAAATGGCAACTGCCAAGGTCATAATGAAAGGAAATATGCGAGATAAGATTGTAGGCTAGAGAACGTATCAATGCGAAGAGGCTCAATTCTAGCACAAGGAAGTAGACAATCATGTATCAGAGAACTAATGGGGAAAAAGGGATGTGACACGTTGATTATAGCTGTACGAAAGGGCAGTCCCATAGTCTTTCACAGTCCTTTTTGAAATGGGAGGCGGAGCTCACAGTGCGCACTGGAAGAAAACGTACGCGCACTGCGGGAATTACGCGAAACGTTAAACATGCTGGCCACTCAGAGAGAGAGACTCTGCAGCCGGTATAGTGCGCTGCCTTCTCGAATGGCCATAACGTTGGTCGAAGAACAGGTCCACTGGTCATCCGCGGTTGGGCGTGGGAAATGTTGAGAGGATGGAAAGATGTGGGCGACGCGAACAGATCCACGTAACACTTGGTACCGATTTCCCACCTCGCTTAATCGAGAACATTCACATCCAGACATGTGCCCAAATACATGATGTCTCTCGACTGAGGACGCTCGAATATAATAGTCTGATGTAGCAGGAAGTTATATGGATCAACGGCAAATATGGTTACTCATGCTGTATGGCTCACGTCATTCGAGAAAAACATTAATCATTCAGCCACTTCTACGACCTGACTTGATGGTGCCCGTAGCAAGGTCGTGCATGGTAGCGTGAAAGCATCGTCGTCACGTATTCCACCTTGAATTGTACAGTGTACACTGTCGAGCTGCTAACCGAGCACTGCTGAGTTGGTCAATGTTGGGCTGCTCGGTTCAGCACCTCATCGGTGACAGCTATAGAAGGCTCGGCGAAGCTAAAATAAGCCGTTTTAGCCGTTCTTAGCCGTGGCTGAAAATATTTTAGCTGCGGCTAGAGCAGCTAAAAGACTTTTAGCCACGGCTAAGAACGGCTAAAGCGGCTTATTTTAGCTTCGCCGAGCTTTCTATAGTGACAGCGTACAAATGTCTAGGGATGTTAATGGTTGGTTAAACGGTTAAACGGTTGGATAAGCGGTTGGATAAAACTTTATCCGGATACAGTGTGGTTGGTTAAAAGACTTATCCTTATCCAGCTCTCTGGTTAAAGCTTTTATCCGGATTATCCGGATATTATCCGGTTAAAATTCCGGTTAAAGATTCTCGTCAGTTTTTAGCTGTGAGTCGAAGCTGTCGAACCTTCGCTCTGTTTACTCATCGTCAATCATCGTCGCAACCATAGCTTCGAAGACATTAGTCAAAGAATTCAAGCATAACATGGCTTGAATGGCTTCAGGTTCAAGTCGATTACGAAGGACGGTTATGTATCGACCGCTACCAGAAAAGGCACTTTCTGATAGCACGGACGAAGCCTGTGCAGCCAGGACGTCTTTTACAATGCGGTGCAAAGTAGGATATCGCAATTCACTCATAGACCAGAAGTCTAAAACATCTCTTTTGGCTGATTCCTTCGGGTCCAAAAAGTACTGATCCTCCTCGTTCAGTTGAGTATCCGCCCCCGAAGTAGCTTGTGCGATCAATCTTTCGCGAATAGACAGCGGCTCTTTAGGCGCTGAAACGGCTGACTGCGAAGTACTTTCGGAACCTCTTCTTTCACTATAGCCGAAAGAATTCATAGGCTTAGACTGCTATGGATATAATTCTGGTACCAGTTTGGATATGAGCATACTAAAAGATTTACTACCTTGGAGCAGTCTTGTATAGTTGCACTATATGTTTCAGCGTGGTGCTGGCTGCGGTTCGACTTTCCACTGTAGGAAGGTAGGCGTCTTTGATGCTCGGATCAAGCAGCCTGGCAATCATAGGAACTTGTATTCGGATGCCAGGTTTTTTCCAGGATAATTTAAGCCAGTCCTCAAGTTTGGCTAACGTGTCTTTAGTCAATTCGCAGATCCAGTGTGCCTGAAGTTAGCAAAACATACAGCTTTTGACGAAATCTTGACCCTCTAGAGTTAGTACCGAAAAATTTACTGACAATAAAAAATTCATATAAACCTTAGCGTAGTCTTCGTTAAAAGCTTTCAGGTGAGACCGCAGAAATTCCAGCTCGGCCAAGGCCAGGTGGAAGGTTGAAGACTTAAAAGCCGAGCAATCAACAGAAACAGCTTCCAGAGGCTTCAGAAGTTCGATGAGGTCTTCCACCTCGATCCATTCCCCCGCAGAGGGTACGTCGTTCTTGATGGCTCCTTTCCGGGTGGACAAGTGGTCGTGACTTTCAACGCGACGTGCATAAGCTGACTCCACCATATGAAATAAGCTGTTCCACCGTGTGGCTACATCTAACGGCAACTTGAGGTCCTCCGTCGCCGGATGGATAGAAGCCAAGAAATTTTCGCGAATGGTGGGTCGACGGGAGTAAACTACACATGCGCGAATTTTCGAAACGGTATCAACCTTCTTGTCGATTGCTACCTCCGCCACTTTATTCACAATGTGCGCTGCACACCAATTCCAGAACGAGTTAACTGGAAAGAATAATATAGTCAGCGAGCTGTTTACCGTAGTGAATATTGACCCTAGCAGAACATATATTGCCGCAAGGGCGACTTCGAGCTATTTGCATTTGTGAAAATACACGTTTATCTTCGGGTGAGAACTGCGCGGTTCTCGAAAAACTACGCCTGTCAGTTTCCATATCAGCCAATAAGTCGAAGAACTTTATCATGTTTGACGCTCTATCTGTAGTCACTCCAAAGACCCTGTGGGCGACTTTGAATTCTTTAAGAGTTTCCATAACTACGTCTTTCATGTTTTCACCTGAGTGCTTATGAGAGACATATCGAAAGTCAAGAATAACATTTCTCAACTTCCATTCGTTATCTATCCAGTGCAAGGTGATGACAAGATATGACTGCTTTCTGGCGCTTGCTTTCCACATGTCTGTAGTCAGTGAGAAACGACTCGTTACCGCAGATAGTTCTTCAATGATCTGGACTTTCTTCACTTTGTAGCCGTCGACGATAAGCCTCCGGATGGATTGTCGACAGGGCACTTGTTGAAATGCTTACATCGTTTACAAAAGTACGATAAAACAGATTCTAATTATCGTCCGAACATAGATCTGCAAAAAGTGGCTTGTCTTTGGAAGCTGTCTGCAGTTTCGAAAGATGCCCTTTCTTCATATGGTAGTGCAAGTTAGAAGTTCCTTGCACGTTCGTGTAGACGCTGGTGCAGTAGTTACATTTGGCTGTGGTTTTTCCGTCTTTACCAACCGACTTCATGAAGTGATCGTTCATATCTGAATGTGTCGCCTTACCCTTCTTCTTCGTTCCGGTTGGTGGTTGTACAGTGTCCGCTGCAGTGAGTTCCTCCGGGAAACTCTCAACGGTGCTTAGAGGTGTAGTGGGGCCTAGAAGTTCTGCCTCGAAATCGGCAACTTCATCGTAAAGAGCTTCATGGTGACCATCGTCCTCTTCGTCGCTTTTTTGCCGATTCCAAGAGCGTTTACGAGTGGCCATATTGCAGAGTCCAGTTCTAATACCCTATAGACTATAGCACGTCAAGCAATAAGGCAAAGGAAGCTAAAGGATACCATCGCAATTGTTGGCAAGCAAGAAGTGGAGGAAGCCGACATAGTGTAACGGTGCAGTAGGAACAGATACAGTATTTAACGCTGACTTCCGGTGCGGTTGCTAATTAGGAGATAGCGTAACAAAACGAATTCTGAGCCAGTCAGCCCAAGACCCGTCGGCAGCCAGACTACAGCTCGTAATCTACAGCATGTTGCTTTGAATTTCTGATTGATTCAAAGCTCATTAACCGGATAAAATCTGGTTGGATACGGACGTTATCCGGATCCTATCCGGTTGGTTAAAAGCTTTATCCGGCTAATAAGCGGATGGTTAATCCGGTTATTATCCGGTTAAAAGACGGATTGGATAAGTATATTAACCACAGAGGGGTAGTCATCTACCCTAGTTAAGGGCGTGACCATAACAAGCCAATGAAGAACCGCTCGGCTGAACTGACGCACGAAACCAGGCTGAACACTATCAAAGTTTATTTCCTTCCATCCCAACCTAACTTAGACTTTTTCTGCCCGCGCTCTCATCGAAGTGGCTCATCGAAGTATCTGATTGCTCAAGGCACTGTAGATAGCGAAACGTGCTTCCTTTCCCTGCAGTCCACGGGAGGATTCGCGCATGAAATACACTAGGTTAGGTGGATAATTCAGCCTAAAAATCGGTGTGTCTTTGTAGAGTGTGGAGCTTACAGCCAACCTGAAGGAGCTGAAGGAAAGCATGCGGGACCACACTTGCCATTTCAGTGGTGGAGAACTCTTTCATTACACCAGAGGGTTTTTGTTTGGTGTCAGTATCGAATCATTTCTGTAGAACACTGTGAATTCTTAATGGCCAACTTGGCTTGTTGTAGACGTTCTCGCTGGCGGTCTCCATCAGCTTTCTAGTGAGGGTGCTCGTTACAAGAGAGATAGAACCCGGCGCCCAAAACTGCTACGCTGCGGTCCTCAAGCAGTTTCAGAATCTGACTTTCCCGCAGGAACATACGGACGAACATCATCAACCATGCATGTCAGGTCATTCAGTATGAAATTGCCGTTGTCACTCGTCCATTTCAAAAAATCCTCTTTGTTCTCCCTCTATCGTTTGCTCTAGTTTTTTCCATGAACAACAAACAACCTCCTTACTATTGACTGCAAGAAGAGGTATCAGGTGCGGCAGTATGACTTGTCCTGTATTTTCGAACAGCAACTTCGAAAATTTTTCCCCGTGTTGAAGCCAAGTAATTTTCCCCAAACCTTTTGAGATATGTTGCAGCATTATTGATCTCTTGAATGAACTCATGGACACTCAAGTCAAATGTTTTCGTGGAGCAGCAAAATCAGTTTAGCTAAAGTGGCTGCTTTGTGTAAAACCCGCCACTTCCTGGAAAACAATTTTTTCGAGCGCCCAGATCGCTTTGTAAACCTAAGCATGCTTGCAAAACATATTCTGATGGTAGCTCTTTCAACAATACCATCAAAATTTCTTTCAAACGATTGGCTGCCAAAACTAAGTTCTATAGACTGAAACGATTTCCTTCGAAATCGGTCAAGCCAGTAGCTGAAGAAGAAATTCGGAAAGACAGGAAATCTTCCCCGCTGACTTTAAACCTAGCCTTTTTTCCTCCCGTGGGCAAAACACGGACTTGCTTCTTGCTGCGGAAAAAAGAAGAGTGTTGTTGGACAACCCAGCACATAGAGCAGAAGAGAAAAGACAAAAATTATACTCGCAAATTTCCAAATGTGTTTCCTCGAAAAGGGACAAGTCATACTTCCGCAGCTGATAATGAGTTCAGATTTTGGGGATTTGTTTGGATATATTTTTCGCGAGCGTGGAAAGTAGCAAATTTAGGATACTTTGGAATATAAATTCCTTCGCGGTTCCAACGCAACTGAAGCAGCTCAGAACATCAACGCGGCGTACAAGGAGGATTTCATTAACGAACGTACCGCTCGGTTTTGGTTCGATCGTTTCTGGACTGGATTGTTACCGTAGATGAGAAATGCATTCTCTACGATAACCACAAGCGCAAGTTTCAGTATTCGAGCGCCGGTGAAGCAGTGCTCCAGTCATGATCATGGTCTGGTGGGCTACTCGGGAAGCTGTGCATTACGGTTTCCTTCCACCCGCCACCAATGTTAATGCTGAGTATTACTGTTAAGCTCGCGGAGAAACAGCCGAGACTCGTCAACACAGATGGAGTAATCTTGCTGCCGGACAACGCGAAACCTCATGCAGCGCAAATGACCTCCGCAAAAATCAAGAAGTCGGACATCGAACCGCTCGCTCATCCTCCTTATAGCCCAGATCTCACTTGTTCAGACTATCACTTTTTCTTGAGTTTGGATAACTTCTTGCGTGATAAAACGTTCAATTCTGTAGACGAACTCAAATCCACCTTTGAAAAGTTTCTTGCTTCGCTCTCCCCTGACTTCTGTCAGAAAGGTTTAGAAATGCTGCCCGAAAAGTGGAAAAAGTGTGTCGATAGTGTTGGTGACTACTTCGATTAGAAAAGCAAAGCTCTGAGTCTGAAAACAATTTTCAAAGTTGACCCTAAAAAGCGGCAGTTTCATACTGGATAACCTGATAGGTTGCTCTTCTGACTAAGTGCATCTGTAGCGCGGGTCTCGCTATGGCGCTGATGAGTCAGTTCGGATGCTGATGTCAGCAGACCTAGGATACTCTTTCACTTAAAATCAAATTACGACTGATCTCAAATGTGGTCCTACAGTCTTGAAACGCGTTGAACACAACGGGAAGGACCATCCATCCCATTCGTTGTGCTGATCATGCCTCATGAGTCTCTCATTGACCCTATGACAAGCAACAATCCTCAAACCTTTACTTCTCCAGTGACTATCCGTCTGTGAAACCATATAGTTAAGCTGGTGCTCCAGGTAGACAATGTATATGGTTTTCCGTACATAGGACCATATGGAGCAAGCAAGACCCAGTGCGCAGAGATCCTTAGATTAGACCTGGCCGATGTCCATGACACTGCAAGTTCAAGACTTTCTGGACATGGAGGAGAACCTGTTGATCATTTACAACCCTCAATGGCGCATCTTGGGGTACTTTGGTTTTCTTCCCGTTGACTACCACGATCCCGCTAAGACCTTCAAGAAAGCATCCTATCCCCTGTGTTGTTTCCGAGCCTGTATTACCGCAGTTATGATCATTGGTCAGCTCTTCATGGTTTACGTGATTGGCGGGCTGTTCGTCTTTAGAATGATGGCTCCCTCAGCAGGAATGGCTGGAGGATCGTACAACAACATGGTCTTGAAAGTTCTGGAGATGTTACCCTACGTCATGATGGCATTCCGCTCTCTCTGCGTGATGGTGGTCCTCCTTGCGAAACGTAGGCATTGTGAGCCGCTTCGAGCCGAGACCATTGCCTTCTTCCGAACATGTTTCCACGGCTTCCTGCCGAGAACCAGACAGGCGCAGCGGTGGTCTCTTCTGGCAATCGTTATGTGTTCCGTGTCTTTCGTTCTACACTTCAGCTGGGACATCTTACAGTTGTACGAGTATGCTGCTCGAATCCAGTACGACATGGAATTGGACTCGGGTTTGATTTATCCGCGCATCTCCGTCCGGGTCTACTTCATCTTATGGGCAGTCTTCGTCAGTGTTCCGTACTTCTTGTCTCAACAGGTGTACTCATGGGCTCTTATCTCGGCGGCCATTCTGTCCTCTACTCTAAAAAGTCTGAAGGAACAGATTCGGAAAGAATACACGGCCGTGATAAAGTGCGGCAAGGGGCATTTGCCACTGCAGCAACTGAGCGATAAGGTCACCACCTGGCAGACAGCTCACATGGAGATGCTGAGGTTCTGCCAAAGCTTGGAGCACTTCTTTTCCTGGATATTGTTCTTCATTTACTGTTGTGATTTCGCCATCTTGTTGGGTTATACTGCGGGTTTCGTCAACCATATCCACGAAGAAGGGTGGCTCCGGAAGAATATCGCCGAGTTCGGGTACGCCGTCCTGATCTTTGCATCGTATGGAACGGTGTTCGCTATACCCTTTGTAAGGGTCTACGAGAGGGTAAGCTAACCGTACTTTGTAGCTTCACAAAGTTAACGATTTATTGTCTTACAGAGTTCCGGATTGCTGTTTGATTTGCACGAGCTGACTCTAGTCGTTAAGCAGTTTACCGGAAAGGAAAGCTGCGGGGTAATCATGATAAAGTTTGTGTAGTTCGTCTGACTATTGGTACTGTAATGCTTCATGAGCTTCGCAAAGCACGTCACCATACGCGTAAATTTTGCCCGTCAGGCACGGGTTTCACGCAGTCTGGCCAATCAACAATCCATCGTGTACCCCGCTATCGTTGGAAAACCCAGCCTGGCAGACTAGTTATCTTCTACAGAAGTAAACTGCATTCAAAAGTGCGGTTAAGATCTTCAACATGTTTCTTTGCAAACTTCTTCAAAGGCTTTCCCGAGTTCCGCAACGACTGAACAGTGCGCTTTGCTTCTTCCTCTCCATACCTCTTGATAATGAGGAGTCAATCGAACAGTCGACCCAGTTCAAAATCTCATGTGGCTTTGCTTGCGGATAATTTTCACGCATAAGATGACGTGCTTCGCGAAGTTCAAGAAGCATTACAGTACTATGAAACGTTTTAGTATGATACTTTCATCGTAGAGTCTGGAGCTTACTACCAACCTGAAAGAGTTAAAGGAGAACATACGGGATCACACTTGTCATTTCAGCGGTGGCGGACTCTTCCGTTACACCAGGGGCTTCCTCTTTGGTGTGAGTATCGTTGCATTGTTGAACTCGACTGTGATCTCGCAAAGATTGGGAAAAATTGCTTATAGACCCTCTCTTTGGCTCTCTCCATCAGCTTGCTGGTGAAAGAGCTGGTTTCGAAAGAGATGAATCATGCCGCACAAAACTGCAACTGCGGGGTCATCAATGTCATATGCATGCAGAACCACACACAGTTACACACTGCGGATCCCTACTGATAACTGGTTGGATATCGGTGAGATTACTATGATTACCATGGGACAAGGCAATAGTTTTTTACTGACTGACCACGGAACAGTCATCGGACCGCCTCTGAGCAACAAGACTGCTTCCTAGCGGCACTGTGCAAGCGGTCCTATTGACTGTCTGTCCTTTATCTTCTTTCCTCATTCGAACTGTTTCGAGTTTTTCACCCGGCCGCTCTTCAACCGGCGAACCTTTCACCACGCGGGCACTGACCAGCGTCCATCAAGCCAGCTCAGCGCTCGCCGGCATTCATTCCTCATTCTGCCTTTTGCTCGCACAGTGAATGTTGCTCCTGAAGCAAGTCTCGCTGTGCAAGTTTTTACCATCCAACGCTCCCTGCTTTTCCTATTCTATTTGTTCGTAGCAATTTCCATGTATAAATACATCGCTATCAATAAAGGGAGCTTTTCACGTTGCGCACGGCTGAGCAAGCCAGCAATGCGTGGGTTCCCACAAAGGCACTCTGGTTCGCGAGTTCCTTTACATTAAAACTAAGTTAGTAGACCTTTCGATGCCCTACACCCAATGACCGCTCACTGAGTCAATAAATCCGCCACAGACCATCTAACTCAACAACCGTTCCGTGGTACTATACTACAGTGTTCCAAACCAGCTGACTTGTCCAGAGGTGGCACTGGCATACGATTCGAAGGAATCTACATTTAGTAAATAACGCGGTACGATGGAGAGCCGGCGCTGTTCCACCAGATATCTCTCAAGCTCTTTGTTGAGATTTCGGATCAATCCTGCGCCAAATATGACGCGGGGGCAGTTTCGATCACCGTTATCGTCATTGAATGCGTAGCAGCCCCGTGTGGCGTGATCATGTGAGTGCCTTGCGGATGTTCGTCGATCACTGGATCTTTGAACCTTCATCCGTGAATGTGCGCTGCATTCTTCCTGCTCGTGGTTGCAGAGTTACAGCCTGACGGGGCCAAGTGACTACGACTTGTATAAAGCGCGTTAAAAAGTTCAGTTTATGTATTTCTCGCTCAGTCCTTCACACTTTTGATACAGCTTTTTAAGCAGTTTCCGATGGGATGTGGCACTTTCACGTCGGCTGAGAAATAGTTTGGAAAAGCTGGCCAGTATGACTACCGGTGGGGAAGTCCTCTCTTTCTGACCGAAACGTCGTTTCTAAAATTCTGAGTTCCAGTACCAAACTTTAGTTCGATTACAGCGTACGTATAGCTATCTAAACTGTCATCAGAAATCAGAAAATATAACAGAAACGCCAGGCTGAATCGAAAAATGAATTAACACTGCCGAATTTGACCATTGTGTCGGGAAAACTGCTTTTGCGGTAAAAATCACAGCTCTTGTCCTGAGCGGCAAATCTATGCTATCGGCCACTTGTCCTGTAGGCCGATTTCTGTTCTCATTTTATTAAATAAACGTACCGCAGGACCTCAAGGCAGAAGCCAAAAACAAATTGCAGAAGACGGCCCCGGAAACCGCAAAAGTTAATGGATTTTTCTCTGTGAACATTCACTAGTTTTTTGTCGATTTTGACTTCCTCTGATCGGATTCCTGGCCTGTAAATTTTCAGGATGTAGTAAAGAGGATGTTGAACCAAGGAAAGTTAGTTTCGAAGTCCGGCAAAAACTCGATCAAGATCGCCCTAATTATATAGGTGGTAGTCAATTGGCCCCCTCAGGCTGTATATTCCAGGCATACACCCACGACAGTAAAGACTGGTGGCTCTTAGGTAATCAGTATCTAAGCATAGCCAATCGTCAGTCAATTTTGTCAATTTTGTCTAAAATTGACAGCAGCTGACGCCGCTTATCCCTAAATCAGACTGGGCAGCTGGCTGAACCCGCGTTTTACCCAGGAATCAACATAAAAACTGATCTTTGGTGTCGCTGTTCGCCGGCGCACCCAGTAACGTGGCGGAGGTGACAAGAATATTTTCCGATCCTAACCCTCGACTAGTAATTGGAGGAACTACAGTAGCCCACCATTAGCTGGAGCACTTTACGCTGATCTGAGTCTCGCAAGAGCGCAGGCACAAACACTATGTAGAAATACATGAGGTGTATACAGTGTACCAAAAAATTAACCGTCGATAATGGGCGTGACAATTAAACGGCAGCTTAATCATCCTGTGACCAATAACTGTTTTAGTTCGCGGCATGCGCAAATTTCATTGGCCATTTCCATCTGGCTCCTTCGAACACCTATTTTCGACGGTTAATTTTTTGGTACACTGTACGTGGTCTTCGATCCAGCGGGGAATCGAACAGATGTTTCGGCTTTGCAACGTTCACGGAACGGTACGCTATTATACTTCCGGAAGCCGACACCATCACAGAGTTAACTTGTCGGGCAACGATGTGATAAAGGGCGTCAACTGCGCGCTCATCTTTCGTAGATAATCCCTCCGGAAGTTACAGCGTGTGCCGTGCTAATACATTAGGGCACCGAAGTTGTCGCACTGATCATAGCGACATTAAAGCTCCAAGGATGTTAACCTAATCATCAATCTCGGCAATCTTCCTGAATCCGCTGCCCTTAAGACACCTATAGCTTGTTCAAATGCTCACCGTTAATGCGATGTACATGTATTCTCAGGACAGAGCGGCGACGAGATCGTGAGGCAAACGAGGGCGCATCCGCGTCATGGAAATTCGCACCGGCGTACTTACCACTCTTTCGGCGCAGGGGTCATTAAATGGGACTTAAAGGGGGATTCAATGGGACCGCCACGATCTATCAGACCTGAAGCCAGTCTGGATGTATAATATTATGTTTACGGCTGAAGTACAAGCTGTACTGATCGAGCGTGGATGCGCGGCGCACATCATTCTTTACAAACGTTTAAAACTAGACTTTCGCATCTGTGGAAGACGCATTCCTTGTGACAGATATCAGCCATGAGTAACGGATAAATACTTGGCCTGGTTATTGTCTATGAAAATTCCACAGTCAGCTGTTTGTTCAACATGATCATACTTCCGGGTCTGGACGAGCTTTTGGTGAATAAAATCGCTTTGGTCGACAATATTACACTAGTTTTTGATGAAGTGATTCCCACCGTGAAATTCTCGCTGAGTTTCCGCATTTTCGCCACAACGATCCATGCTTTGCTTCTAATATGGGGTGTTGTTGGGAATACCTTAGTGACTATTGTGGTACAAAAGGACAAGTCCATACGGACACCGACTTATTACTACCTGGTTCGTACAGTTTGCCGAAGGTTTCTTTTCTCTCATTAGCTATCTAGTTAGTGACTGTCGTGTTCATGTTTTGCAGGCTTCATTGACGATAGCTGACTTGATTGTGCTGGTATCGGCACTTCCGGAGACCATCGTCTCGTACCATCTCTACGTTCGTCAATGGATATTCGGGTCGTTCGGATGTTCCGCCTGGGTCTTTTTGAATTTTCTGGGGATCAACGTCAGTAGCACAAGGTAGAAGGGATCCATGATTACTTTCCTGGGGCTATGTCAGTTCATTTCAAAATACATTACGCGTCTTGAAGTTATTCTGGCTCCCACCGTATGTTGCCGGGTGTGCGTATAAAGCAACCACATGTCCACATCGCTAGGGTTCTGTGGGGTTATTTTTGATGTGATTGTTATATCCCTGACGATATCAATCAGGCACCGTAAGGTGACATTGGCATCTGGAGAAAACCGCTCATCACGCCTCTTTCCTAAGAAACGTTTCCGCAGGCCGCACAGACTTGGGGTGAGGCTCTTAGCAAAACACAGGCGCAAACACATTAATTTTGATCCCCAAGTGTCCAAAACTAGCATAGCTGTGACGTTTCACTGAAGCCCAAGGTCAGTGAGATAACGTACAATTGTACGGACCAAGTCATCGACGGTAATGCGGGTATCTACAGTAAATATTACGACCTATAGACTAAAAGTATTCGTGACTATTGTCATCCGTCTAACACACTTCGTCCGCTGTGATTAAACTGATCAGTCAAAACAAAAACTCATACGAGCGTGTTGACAAAAAGGTATAACCAATCAATATCCGACACGCCGGTAACAGATGAGTTGATGGAAACGATTACACCAGTTAATGAAACACTGACTCGTAAAACTCACAGGGATAGTAACGTGTTAAAACTATCACTAGCTCCCAGGCATTTTACGTCTCGTATTAATAACTTGCAGTACACGAACAACGGGATATTATGGGCCAGTAAAAATTACGGGCCAGGCGGAAAAGACGGCAAATTTACAATTTGTATGGAAGTCAGAAACAGAAATCGCACAAATGACGTAACGTAGAGAAATTCAACCGTAGACAATTGTTATGGACAGTGGCCATCAGCTGATCGGCTGTTTTACTCTAACGCTTCAACGGTGCTGTCGACTTCCTCCCGGAGAAGCCTTGGACCATCTTAAACTGTTGAAGGTGTGCGTGTTCCGGTAAAATGGAGATCTAACTGCTATAGCAGAATAATATGATAAGCTTTAGCTCTACGGCCCAATATCCAGCACGTAAGTACAGCAGTGGAGCCTTCGATGCTGGTTTTTACTTGTAGCAAGAATCACCTGCCCGTGCCGCCGTAGCGAAAGGGCCTGGTCCGTAATTTTACTGGCCCACAATATCCCGTCGTTCGTGTAAGGAATCTGGGAGAAGCCTGGGAGCTGCCTGACGGAAACCCAGTCCATACCGTCCTAAATTTCGAGGTTTCCGAATCATTTCGGCCGTCATACACATGCGGTCAACGCTGATCGATTTTTTGGTCGCTAAACTGTTATGTCTGCTGGTCCAGAGTTCAATCACGCCGTGCGCGTGTGATGAGTGTAGGACAGTAGACACAACCCTCACTCAAAATTTAAATCCGGGTGGACAGTGTTGACTGCATTGTACTGTAGTACGGCGGACAGCAACTTGGAGCCAAACGCATGAAATGACACGTCTTTTTATTCTCAGCATACTGTGTTTCACCGTGGAGAGGTACATCGGTTTGTGCAAGCCGTTATTGGCGCAGAAACTGTGCACGCCAAAGCGGGCCTGCTACGTCATCGCCGTTTCCTGGTTTATGGGAGTAATCTACGCCAGCCCCTGGCTGTTTCTCACAGGCCTGAATCCGCACCTCGATTATCCAGAAATGCAGACATGCGACTACAGTCTCGAGCGCAAACGATACGCTAATGTCTTCATCGCAGACCTGGTCTTGTTCTACGTATTTCCGCTCGCCGTCTCCGTCACACTGTACGTCAAGATTGGGCTCACCGTCGGGCTGAGCCACAAGATGTTACTTGCGCGATCCATTCTTCGCCAAGAAAGCCATACTCAAACTGGGCGGATTGAAGAGAGGCTGACACCGGAGAGAAATCTGGCTGGGCGAATAGCAGACAGGCTAACGCCGGAAACTGAAAGTCTTCGCAGTCGGCTGGAGTCTGTGTCCAGAAAGGATTCCGCCATAGTCGAGAAAGAATCTGTAAGTCCGGCAGACGAAATGTGGCTCCAAGCCAACTGCGAAAGATGTCACTGATTTGCAGGCGAGGCCGTATCTGCTTGCCTCTAAGCGGTTTCACGCACTGTTTCGCTCTCCCGCAGGTTACCCCAGCTACGGATTGATCATTAACCCCTCTTGGTTTGCAGGTGACAGGGATGCTATTCGTAATCGTTATTTTGTTCGCGGTTCTGCTCTTGCCATACAGAGTTCTCCTGGTGTACAACTCCGTCGCGGAATACCCC
Source organism: Ramazzottius varieornatus (assembly GCA_001949185.1). Taxonomy (NCBI): domain Eukaryota; kingdom Metazoa; phylum Tardigrada; class Eutardigrada; order Parachela; family Ramazzottiidae; genus Ramazzottius; species Ramazzottius varieornatus. Next base: position 3,007,951 of record BDGG01000005.1, read on the forward strand.
TATCTCAACAACTGGTATTTGCTCTTCGCCAAGACATTCATATTTATCAACTCGTCAATCAACCCTTTCTTGTTCAATGTCATGAGCAAAAAGTTCCGCAAAGCATTCATGAAAGTCATCTTTCGCATTCCGAGAGAAGGAACTAAAGTATGAGTGTTTCTGTCTCGATGCGTCGAGCACCACCATCCCAACAACGATGGTCGCGAGTTGGTAGACCCACACGGCTATGAGTTTCCTGCTCGAGTGCGTTCAGCCGGGATGTTTTTGGATGTCGGTGAGCGGGGTCATGTGGACGGAGATACATGTACGTCGAAAAATTATGGGACAGTAAAAATTACAGGACAGGCGGAAAGGACGGCAAAATAGAATATCAAGCGTAGAGAAGCGTCGAGAAGTATGCTAGAGTAAATCAACCATGTCTGAACGTGCTTCCGTACCGCCATAGCGAAAAGGCCTGTCCTGTAATTTCCACTGTCCCCTAATTTCTCGTCGTACGTGTATAGTACGTACCGTTCGCTTTTTTAATCTGAGATCCCCATCATTCTGGCTCTCCTTTCCCTGGAAACAAGTAGCGTCCATTTTGATTCACTCATCCATTTTTTACTGAATCAGTTATGTTTGTGTGTGCATGGCACATGTTGGCTTCTGATTTGAACAATCGATTGAAGCAACTCGTTGTCCAGGATGGATTTCTCAACTGAAACGTAATAATTATTATTAGGCACCTTGTATTCGTTTACTGTCACCTTTACGAAGCGACTGACATCAGACAGGCTCAGTGAGAGAAAAAGGATTGTCAAAGATATACATAGGTACATAGGTACATAGGAGTACTGGCCAGCGACGTAATTTTCACACGGTTCAACCCGGCCTTCAATAGCTTTGATGTAATGGTGCGTGCCAGTTTCCCTTCCACAACATGGAGCTACTTGGGTAGCTTATGTCAGCCTTCTGTTTGGTCCGACTTAGGGTACTCGATCTTACGAAGTTATTTCCAAATCTCTGGTGGCGGGTTCGGGCAGAACCTTTTTCTGGCCAGATGGAAATGGTTTACCGTTGAACGGATACTCTTTCAAAAATGCCTTCAACACGATCTATAGAGACAAACTGTTGGATCAAGTCCGTGAAGTCCTCCCAAACTATTACTCTTTCTTCTGGCAATGCTATAGGTTTCCTTCCAAGCTCATCTACGGACAGCACATTCTGGCTTCAGCAAGAAGAGTTCAGCTAGGGGATCTGTTGGGTCCTATGCTCTTCTGTCTGGCCATCGAAGCTCTCACCAAGAAGCTCACTTCTCCTTTCAACCTATGGTACTGGGACGATGGAACCATCGGTGGGGACTGCAGCAAGGTACTCGCGGACCTCTGCACGGTGATTTCCGAAGGGATGCGCATCGGTCTCGAGCTGAACCCGTCGAAGTGTGAGCTCTTCCTACAGGGTGGCACATCAGGAGAAAGAGAAAGGATACGGAGGGCATTCAGCTTGGTGTGTCCTGGGATCATCTTCCCGTCTCGCGCGGAACTCACCCTCCTCGAAGCTCCGCTACTACAAGAAGTCCTGGAGCCTGCCATTGAAGAGAAGAGAGGTAAGTTGTCTGTACTGTCATCAAGACTAGATCTTCTTTTCTCTTACCAGGCGCTGTTTTTGCTGGAAAAACTGCCTGGAGCTCCCCAAGCTGCTCTACGTCCTTCGCTGCTCGCCCACCTGGAAGGTTCCTGCAGCATTGCAAGCCTTTGACGATTTCCTCCGTCGCAGCGTAGCAGAGATCTCGAACAACAGTATGGATGGCTCCACATGGCTTCAAGCTTCCTTGCCCGTTAGGGCATCAGACGCGCAGAGAGGATCGCGCTCCCAGCCTTTATGGCTTCCATCCACTCTGTGCAGGCGCTGGTGCTCTCCATCTACCCGGAAAACGACCTGGACAGCGTCGTCAACGGCGGACTGGACCACTGGCCACTTCTGACTTCGGCTGAATTGCCAGTTCCCGCTCTTCGCCGACAGCAGCGTGTCCGGGACCTGCCTATGGTGACGGAAGAATTCGGAAGTCCGATCGACCAAAGCGATATGACAAGCAGGGCTAGACTGATGGCTGTTTCGACAAAGACCTTCGGAACCTGGCTGCGCGCTCTGCCGGCTTCTTCACTTGGGAATCTCCTCGACGACAACACACTGCGGATCAGCGTTGGGCTGCGGCTAGGATCGAGATTATGTCAGCCAACATGTGCCGCTGTGGAGAAGTAGTCGACGAGTATGGGCTCCACGGTCTGAGCTGTCTAAAGAGCGCGGGACGCCACAGTAGGCACGCTAGTTTGAACGAGTCGGTGCGAAGAGCCCTCGTTTCAGCACAAGTTCCGAAGGTTCTAGAACCACTAGGATGTTCGCGGGACGATGGACTGAGACCTGATGGAAAGACCATGATACCTTGGAAGAATGAGAAGGAATTAGTTTGAGATGTGACTATGGTAGATACATTGGCGAAGTCCTACGTCGGAAAGACAAGAGAGAAGGTGGGAGCTGCCGCCGAAGACGCGGAAGAGAGAAAGATCCAGAAATACCAAGGCATCGCTTCACAGTACCTTTTCGTTCCTTTGGGACTCGAGACCTTCGGATCTTGGGGATCTGCAGCGACGGAATTGATCAATGCGATCGGGAAGAAGCTTGTTGAGTTTTCTTTTGAGACTAGATCTCTTCAATGTTTCAAACAGCGCTTGCCTCTTGCCATACAGCGAGGTAATGCTTTTTGGGTTATGGGTACTGCGAAAGAGACTAAAGGACTCGAAGAAACATTTTACGTTCTGAATCTTAGGAAGGGAAGACCCGTGTCCACGTAACTTGTTGATTTTGATTTAGTGTTCGGTTTCATTGTGGTCTTCTTTTGAAGAAAAAGTTACTTGTTTGAATAAAGCAATCCTTAGCAGGTGAGACGGTTCTCCACGTAGCTCCTGGACTTTTCCGCTGGCCTTTACGTAGAACTTGCACGTCGCGACGCGATGATTCGTTTTCTTGTACTTCCCCTCGCCGCGGTCGAATTGTTCTCAAACTTTCAGCCTGCTGGCATCATTCTCCTCTGCAGTCCGGGTTGTGGGAGTGGTATTTCGTCGTCCAAAGAGTCCATAGCACTATAATATTGCTGTGGAATGAACTTAGAAGGCTGGAAAAATACTCTCTAGTAAGGTATACTCTGACTGACGAAGTAAGCTGATGAAGATTTGATACACTTCCTGTTTCTGCTAATCGAAATTCGGAAGACTACATCCACCTCTCTGCCCCAGGTACGGAATCCTGGAAGACACTACAGGAACAGGAAGTGACGTCGAAACCTGGGCGTTACATGATTTATTCAATCAAGCGGTTAGATGTCATCGTTGTAGATTCGTTATTGATTGACAAGTTTGCGCTATGCTTTGGAATACGAGCTAATCACTTGTGCTCAGAAGTTTTCTTTCCTCTATTCTGCTGCTCCCGATAGCGCCATGGAATCCGTTAATCCCCTCAATCTTAAACCTACTGCTGTCGGACAACATTTCCAACTGAGCGACTCTCCGAGCGAATCTGACAAGATGTTGAAGACACTCATCAAAGGTACGAGTACTGTAAACTTCCACGATTATGTCGATTTCCTAAAGCATATCTTAGGGTTGGTCTTGTGCTTACAGACTTCTTGGACGTCCAGATCGACCAAGCTGGAAGTCCGATATCGGCCACTGAAGAAGATCATCAGTATGAGCTCCCGATTGGCGTGTCGACGTTCGATCAGCTAGAAAAGTCTATCGCTGAAACCAACCTGTTCCATGGACATAGCGAAGCACACTTCGAATCCACTCCGAATGATCGCCTTACCGAACCTGCTTCAAGTGGAACAGAACCTTCTTCCCATGAACTGTTTGTACTTCGAATCCCGATTCCGAATGTGGCACCAAACCAGGCTGCTGATTTGCCTACAAAAAACTTGCTGTTGGTTACCGGACCAATGTCTCTTCCAAGAAGCGTCGTAGCCTGGCCAGTGTACAGGACAAGTTTAGGAAAGTCACCAGTAATCGCCAGCTGAGAGAATGGAGAAATCACGTTGGAGATCGAGGCTCGCGGATCGATAAGCTGAAAGCGATACGGCTGGAGACAGGAGAGAAGTTCTTCCTTGCCGAGCAAAAGCCTAACGTAGTGAAAGATTTGGATATTCAGCAGTGGGCAGTTACAGCCACCCGTGAGATTGGGCTTCCCGGTTTCACAGCTTCTCATTGGGTTGGAAAGTTCAAAAAGTAAGGATAATGTCGGACATGATGATTTACTCAATAACGTTCTTGACGTTTGTAAAGTTTTTGACGTTTGTGGTCTTATCGCTCGTTTGTAGATACTATAACATCTGCGACAGAAAAATCACGAAGTTTGTCACCGAAAAGTACCTGAAAGAAGTACCGGACAGGAAGAAGAGTGCCGAAGAGTGTGTTGCTGTGGTCAGAGAAAGAGTCCAGGCGTACGAGAAAGACTGTCTGTGGAATGCTGATCAGAGTGGATTCGAGTACGAGATGAGACCAGGTCGAACTCTGGATTTCGTCGGTGCAAAGCATGTTTTAGCACTCACACAGTCTCAGAACTCGATGACTCACAACTACACGGTTATGATGTGCGTTTCACCAGGTGTCCGCAAGTTTCTGCCCGTTCTTTTCATCGCGCTGCAAGAACCCAAAGGAATCTTCGGACCACTGGTGAAAAAGTCAATGTTTAAAACTAGTAACCTGTATGTCACTGCTTCCACGTCTGGCAAGATGACCAAGCAGCTATACATCGAATGGTGCGTGAAGGTTTTCTTCCCGCAGATGAATCAGCACTGTATATTCCTTGCTGATTCTTGGCCGATGTTTGCTGACCAAGGAGCCGTGGATGAAGTCAAACCGGAGGAATTGGAATACGAAATGATCACTATACCACCTAGAGTCACGGGCCAGATTCAGACACTGGACGTTCTTTGCTTCCGGATGTACAAGGGGTATTTCAGGAAGGTTTCGAACTGGATATTCTTGAACAATCAGCCGGTTCAAGTGCACCATCGGGACGTCATATTGAAAATGCATTCCCTGATTTACCAGCAGTTTACTTCCCCCAGATTTGCTAATCTCATTGCTCAAGCTTGGCATCTGTCAGGGTATGTTGACAGGTCCGTAGAATATGTTAATCCAACGGAATTCTGTTTCCAAGGACTGATTGGTCGTTGTGACTATGATAACTGTGAACGTTCCTTGCTTGTGAAATGTGGATGGTGTAAAGCTCCTCTATGCTTCCACCACTTTTACGAAGAATATCATTTCTGTAATATTTACCTTCCTTGACAATCTGAAGTTGAGTTTCGCATAATACGTGAGGTCGATAAAATCAATAGGTGTGTACCGCCCAGATTTTGACGTCACTTCGGGTTCCTGTAGTGTCTTCTAGGATTTCATTGCGCAAGCTACGCCTGTTTCAGACGATAGAGCAGACTCTGATCCATCATTCTATCATGTCAGAATATTTCAGAAAAGCGGAGGACAAGCATAATCCCCTCGTCAGGATGGCGCGCAGGCCCACTTTTAGTGGACGGTTACTAGTGATGTTCTAGTAAGCCAAAAGTTCATCTGCTTACTATTACTAGCTAGTGGTTCTGACCACTGGGAAGGCTGAGCAAAGGAGGCAAAAGATTATAGGCCACACATTTCTACTGCGTTACGTTGCACTTGCGAGTAAAAAATTCCTGTGACCCGGATCAAGCTACGCATTTGTTTTCAGTACAGAGTTTGCGATATGTGAAAGCTCGAAGAATCTGGTCGTCCATTGAAATCCCGACAGACTTAAAAGGGCCTCGCTTCGCTCGGCCTGACTAAACGTTTGTCCTCCAACCGGCTTTTGATATAGTTTGTACTACTAGCTAGTGGTTCTGACCACTGGAAAGGCCGAGCAAAGGAGGCAAACCATTGTAGAGCGAGCACTTGTACTCGTGACTCACAGTACGGTTCCCCAGTAAAATTTTTAATCGCCCCGATCAAGTGGCGTGTCTTTTTTCAGTACTGTGTTTGCGATATCTGAAAGCTCGAAGAATCTGATCGTCCATGGAAATCTCGACGGACTTCGAAGGGCCTCGCTTCGCTCGGTCTGACTAAAAAATTAGGCGCGAAAAGCATCTACTATGTCTACTTTTAATACAGCATAGTGAGTTAAATGTCCATTTAGCATCTAATGTAATTATGCAATATTAATTTGTTGGTTCGGAGCACTTAATATAATATACTAAATACAGTAGATGGAAAAAGCTTCTACTATCACTTAATTTAACATAACACCCAGATAATAGGCCCGAATATCCGAGGCCCGGTTGAACCGGAAGTGTGGATGACGCGGAGCACACGATAAAAAGGTTTCGTTGATCAATCATGCGCCACAGAAAGTAATTTGGAAAGATGAAAGATAACAGAAGATAACAGAGAACGAGGTATACGTATCTTACATATTCTGGAGCTCCGACAAGATGCTTTCGGCGATGGAGTTGTTCGAATGCTCTCCTGTATAATTATGCTGGAGGATACCGCTGGCCGCGAGACTGGTGCTCAGATGTGCCGTTTGTAAGGTGTGCAGTTGTTCTTTTGCGACGAGCTCTTTCACCAGTACACTGATTGATATGGCAAGAGTGAAAGTCTAAAACAACATAACGTACAGTTTCCACTAGCGTCCACAGTAGCAAGTAACCATAAAGTCACTCACGCCCACTAAGAAACCCCGTGTGTAATGGAAGAGTCCTCCACCGCTGAAATGGCACTGGTTGTCTCGCAGGTTCGCCATCAGTTCGTTAAGACTTCCCGCAAGCTCGGCACTCTAACAATTACCACAGCATCAGCGCAGCGTCTGAATTATTCGCCTGCCGCAGCATACCTGGACAACTCCTTTCTGTTTCTGGATATGTTTGGTGACTACCGACAGTTCATGGACAGTGAACAGTAAGGCGGAGCTCTGCAACAACTCTTAATATCGTAAAAATTTAAACGAGTGCATCACGATAAGGGCGCATTACAAGAATTACGGAAGCACCGGCGACCGGAATGGATCGAAGCCGGCTTCATTTCTTTCATTCAATGGAGGTGGGGGTGGTAATCATGGTACCTCATTGCTTACGTAATACCGATATGTGGCCTAAACCGAATATCATCAATTGCCCTTACTCGTTCAGAAACGACGAAAAAGGGTATGGCGAAAATGGTGCCATACACTGCGAACACTAGTGCCGAAAATGCATACAGGGAGAGTCTCGTTTCTATCCAGCCATCTTTCTGGAAATTATTGATGATAGCTGCTATGTATCCTAGCAAACTCGCGGAGTCGCAGCAGTATATAATGAACAGGATCCAGGAGAAGAAGTGCTGCAGAGAATGGCAAAATTTCAGCATTTCCATGTAGAGCTTTTGCCAGGCAAGCACTTTCTCGTTAAGTGCATGCATCGACGTGTAGGTAAAAGTGTCCTGCGTCACTGCATTCAGTTGCTCTTTCATCTGATGATGGAGGGTCTTGATGGCGGTGGCCAAAAGAGAAGCTGACAAAACGGCCCAGAAGTACACTTGTTGCGACAGGAAGAACGGTATCCCTTCTCCCAGTGTCCATGTGATAAAAAGCCATCTCATATTCATTCGTGGATATTTCAAACCGAGGTCTGCGTCGAAGTCAGAACCCATTGCTCTGAAATAATCGTAGCTGGCGTAGAAATCGAAGCCGAAATGTATCAGGAAGGTCACGAAAAAAGCTGTCCAAGCTACTTTCTGCCATTTAACGACCACATGACGTCGTCGACGAATGTCTGGGAAACAAACCGCAAAAAAATGAGCGGATATGACTTGTAAACGCTCACTAGCTTTGTGTGTGGTGTACATGATGATCAGAACCCCAAGTGGTCGAGCAGCAATGAACGTGTACGGCATAATTTCCAAGGCTTTCAAAATCCAGTTGTCGTTTTTATCTATCACTCCAGAACCCGTTAGAAACAACTGTACCTGAATGTATACTGTTATGATCTGGCAGAAAAGCCAAAACAAACCGACCAATTTGAAAGCTGTGCTGATCATTTGCTGGTAACGCCAATGTTTACCAGCAAATCTACAGAACTGATCGCCAAATGTAAGCGGCAAAAACCCGGCGCATTGTAGCGTCAACCACTGAGGAAGAAATATTGCCGAAATGTCGTCCGCCATCACATAACACATAAACTGAAAGGCTTTGAAGCAGCACAGACGCTCGCACGGGTTGTCACGTTTCTGCTTATCCACGACGAGGACATCTGAAGCAATAAATAGGCGATGTTGGTGGAACCCGATTATCAGTCGACAATGGTGCCCCACCAGACCGGAGCTAGACACAATGGTCGCTGACAGATCTAAAAGCATTTATCCCGGAAGTTTACACAGCGCGCAAGTGCTGCTTTCAGGTGGCGATGCACTTCCAGCTATACCAAAGACAGGTTAATGGAGGCGACACCTTCTGAATGACACTGATGCTTCACTGTATGGTTGTTAACTCAACTTATCGCTCCTAAGACTAGTGGTAATTAGGGAACAAATACAAAAATGACTGGCATATGGAAGCTTATATATCGGCAAACTCCCGTAAGAGCATCATACTGTATGAGAAGAGCACTAAAAAAAGAGCTTGCCGGCAAACCGGCATGTACAAACGCATGGTCAAACGAGCAACGTACAAGCCATCAAAGACGTAACGATAAAAGTACAACAACGAAGGAAGGTGGAAAGCGCGAACAACAAATAAGCCAGCTTGACTCCCAATTCAAATCCACAGCTCTCCGTGCATATTGTCGCGGTCCAGACCCAACCAACCACTGACTGGTTTATCAAATCACTTCGGGTACATGCAGGACGAGACATTATGGTGCAGTAAAAATTGTGGTACAGGCGTTCTCGCTACGGCGGTACGGGAGCACGTACGTACGCGACCGATTCACATCAATCCATTTTTCGACACTTCTCTACGGCTGAATTTCCATTTCGACGTCCTTTCCGCCTGTCCCATAATTTTACTGTACCATTATTTCTCGTCTTGCGTGCACAAGACAACGTCTGAGACTTATCTTTGTGTATGACACGGTGCGTAGCACTAGACTTCTCCGATGAAAAGTTTAGCTTCTGGGAGGTATGGAAAATGGAAAGCGCGAGGTGTTGTTACAGTTGTTTTTTTCGCAAGATACTTTGTTGTAAAGTAGTCTACTGTAAAAAGTCAGGCTCAAAAGTAGGGCCCTCATGCAAAAACGCTTCCAGTACACAGAAAAATATTGCTATATGGTGTCATCCGTCAAGATTTTACAAAGTATCGAACAGGGTAAACAAAGCTACGACGGAAGATGGAAGTCCATTGGCTTGAACAGCGGTCAAAGTATGTATGCCAAGAACATCAACGCCAGTTATATTAATGCTTAATTTCCATTTACTGTGTTATTCGGTAAGATTGTGTTGGGATGCTAGTTCCACCACCTTGCGAGATGTGAAGCTGCTAGAAAATGCTCGTGCTCTTTCATGATGAGCTCTTTCACCAGTACGCGCTGACTACGATAACGAGGGTATATGCCTGAAAAAACGAATACAGTGCACGCACGAAGAGAAAATTAAATATGGTCCAGTAAAAAGTATGGACCGAGCCTTTTTCGCAGAGCGTGGAGCTCTGCAACAAATGTCCTAAACTATCGAAGTCTGGTAGCCGAGTAATGTCGCGTACGTACGCGCACCTGGCCTATTCACCGGCTTAGACAAAATTTCCAGCCACCCGCCGAAAGCGGCATGTGCCAGCAAAACTAACCAATCAATCAAAGCGCTGCCGCTTTCGGCCGGTGGCCGGATACAGTCCAGTCGCTCGAAATCCGTACCAAATTTTTGCATCTCAGTTCAGAGCCCGCCATACATTCACTATGCAGCATGCCATGCTAAATGCCAAAACTACATAACACGAGCACTACACCCTGCCTTAACTGGTGTAATCAACAAATCAACTGGGAGATGACCGACTGTCTGATCATGGTCAGCAGTGTGGTAACTTTGAAGGAATTTCACGTTTTAGAAATGCAAAAATTTGGTACGGATTTTGAACGACCGGACTCTAGTTTTTCCGGGCCGGTTATTAAGTCAGGCACGCGTACCACTGACCTTTCCCAGAACTACGAAGAGGTGTATGGCAAACCCTATGCGCATGCCGTAGAGCGCGAACACCAGAGCCGGAAATGCGTGCGAAAGCAGGTTGTTTTCAATCCAGCCCTCTGCCTGGAAACGATTGACTATCACAGCCGTGAAACCAAGCAGGGCCGCGGGATCACAACGGTAAACGATAGACAGTATTAGGACAAGAAGTGCAGCAGAGAATGCCAAAATTTCAGCATTTCCATGTAGAGCTTTTGCCAGACCAGCACTTTCTGGTTGAGTGCATAGATCGACTTGACTATGCCCTGCGTCAATGCACTCAGTTGCTCTTTCCTCTCATGATGGAGGGTCTTCATGGCGGTGGCCACAAGAGAAGCTGACAAGATCTCTTATTCTAGTGTCCGGTGCAGTGTGCTGGGACCTGGGTACAACAAGTTCCGCTGAGCGCTGTGCATCCGGGAGTTGCAAAGCCCTGGATGCTGCTGAAAGCCCGCGTCTGATGCAGTTGTCTGCCTCCTCGGACTGCCTGTAAGCGGAAGCCGTACGTTGACAGCTTAGGGAACTGATTTGCTGGTTCAATTGGAAGATGAAGTGAACCCATAGTCCGACCTCTGTCCGCTGTTTGAAAAATATCTCGGGAGTGCCGAGCCTGTTTTGTCCATGCCCATAATTAGACAAAGCACGTGTACGTATATGGCGGATATAACGTTGTTGCTTCTGGGCAACATTTCCACTGTTGACATCGTCGATATCTCCAGTGATGGCCCTTACGATTTCTTTTCAGCAGTCGAATATTCGAACTATGGCCACGACTTGGGGAGCCGCGCCGAACCGTTACTGCACTTCCTGCTGTAGCGTAGCCCGACCAGACAACCTGGAAGCGCCAGAAGTTTGAACGTTCGAGTGCCAAAAAGAATAGAAATTGTTTGGGCTACCTGTGAGGGTCGGAAGTACTGTTCTGAGTGCCGCTGTCATTGGCCATGGAACGATGTGTTTTGAGTGCAGGCGGAAAACGCAACTGCTTTGCCAGCACGCTCTTGGTCCTTACTGGTCACTTCCTTCAACAACAGACTTATCGATATTGCCAGAGTAAACGTCTGTCAAACAAAGCGTACCAGTACACCAACATGAAGGCGTAAAAATGAATCGACCCATTTGCGCGTAAAGCTTTGAGCTCTGGCAAACTTCATTATGGATAATATTGCGGTTTTTGAGAGCCGGACGATCAGCTTCCGACAAAGGTGACCACGAGTGACGCTTAATTTATCATGCACAACCATCGCCCACTCGGTTTTCTATTAATAGAATAGCCATCCCATGCGGATGTTACAGCCTTCCGCTGCCAGGGTGTCGAAATTCAATCAGTTTTCTTTAATCGTATATACTTATACGACGCCCATTAACACTTAGGAGACCAAGGGGGTACCCCGGTTGCCTGGCGCGCCCCAAAAGCCTTGCAGAATGGCTTCTGTTGAACCTTTTCGTCTCGAATTTTCGCGTTTGCTTTCAGAAGCTTTTTCGCTTCCAGTTAGAAAAGACGTGAACTGGCTAGCAGCTTTCTGAAAATTTCGAGAGAATATATCGTTTTTGACCAGCTTTTGTCTTCAGTTGACAGACCAAACTTTTTACTTAAGAGCTGGCTGACGAAAAGCCTCTTTAAAAATCGGACAGAGAGCTAGTACATTGGTACCGTCTTAGAAGCTTCAGTATGTTCCATGCTGCGTGACCAGTGGTCACAGCAAAAATGAAAAGGTCTGGCACTTTGGTTCACTTAGTGGCGCATTTTACTCGAAAAATGCGAAGCGTACATGTGGTTATTGGTCCCATCTAACCCCACCCCATGATTTCAGCCAGTTAAAAACTAGGGAAGGTGATCTACCCCCCTTGTACTCCCAGAGCACGGAATTGCGTGGTCTTTTAAGTGTTAACCATTGCCGTTGTTTAGAGACGAACAGCTTTCGGCGCGGACAGCCATTCCACGGGAATAGTACGACACCCCAGTTGAATGCCACTTTGCAGCAGTCTAAGTAATAGAATGTCAATATTACGCACAAGAGCGGATAAGGCACCCGCAAAAACATTGCCAGCACCTCATGCTCAGCCGCACACTAAAACCGAGGAAGACGAAGACATTGGCAACGTCGTGACCTTGACCTCGGCCATCCGAACGTTCGATACTTACGATGACTACCTGGACAGCCAGCTGACCGAGGAGGACTTATTCTACTTTGGAGACCATCGCTTGGCCCAGACTATCCTTGAACAAGGCTTCGATCGCAATCGTGAAAAGTTCACTCGAAGAAAGTTTAATCAGGCTAAAGAAGCAGCAGAACACCGCATCCAAGCTATCGAAGCCGCTCGAGTCGCTGGTGTGAAGTCGGTTAAAGCTGAGGATGCTGGGCTGAGAGAACTAGCAAGGAGAAAGTACGAGAACGAAAGCGGAAGGTTGGCCACCATTATATTCTTACGAACCCGCAATACTAAAGGTCAAGAAATATCTGCATACATTGACTTTGCACATCGTTTGACAGTCGACCCTGAAAGATGGCGGGATATCATATCAGGTAAAACACGGCTTGAACCCGAAGAGACCGATCTGAGTTTCTACAACTGGAGCACTCGTGCTTCGTTTCTGAACGATTCTTTAAACTTTACCGTGAGCGTGGGAAAAGACTGCAAAGTGAAATTCAAACACAAGAAAGACCATCAAAGCGTGCGCGTTAGTCGGTTTGTCCCTAGCAAGAACAACAGCTTTGAAACGCCCGAAAGTGGTCGAACGAAAATCCAGTCGAAAACATACGCCCAAGTGACGTTGTTCGATCACTGGGTGCGTTTTTGGAGCACGTCGGATGAGTACGATGGACGACCCTTATCGAGGCTATGTGATGAAGTATTGCTGAATGATAACGTCGATCTACCTGGCGCGGTGGGTGCCGCTTTGGTTGAAGAGGACTTGCTGCAAATAGCCAGGAACGCACTGGGGATATTGCCTTCGAAGAGGAAACAGAGTGTATGGGAAACTCGAGAGGCTATGGATCAACAGACAACATCCGGGTTACAAATCCTGCAGTCATCCGTGGCTGATACATTGAATTTGCTTTATGATATGGAAGTGCACGATCAGCGGAATGCCATCTTGGGGACTTTTGACTACCGACAGCTAACTGCGCAGTTTGAGAAACTGTTACCGGCGAGGTTCCGGAACTGGACGCATGGGCCGAAGCTGGACCAACCCGCGCAAGATGGTCGGACGTCTTTCGAACATGAGATGAATGCAGCGAAAGAGAGGAAGAAGAAAGAGGAGACACTGAGTTTCGATCCGACACCGTATTTATCGATCATTCGTCGTTTGGCACCGAGGACGATGTCGGAGGACATACCGGAACTTGGTGAGCAAGAGTCAAACCATACATTGCAAAGTCCGCTGACTGATGCAACGGAAAGTTTGCTGACTGCTATCAAAAAGAGCCCGGTAACAGGTGAGCTGGACACGGAACCACCGATACTACAGAGGGAAGTGCGGAGAGCCAGCGGAGTATTACGCACACATTTATTTACAAGACGGAATACGGAAGGATAACTGCCGTAAAAACTGTAGTGAATATGTGCCGGAAGCAAGTACATGTCGAAAAGCGCTCCACAATCTACGAAGCAGCTGATGGTTCTAGGTGATGTTTCTTGGAGTGGTGTCCGTGTTTGTTTTTGTGGTGGGCAGGAGACGCACATGGATCGACCGGTGGCGGACACACGCATACTTTGGGTTTTGGTGGCATGGTGTTTCGTAGAGACAGCGCTAGCATTTTACGGGCGATTTCTTGCAGGGCTTTTGGCGAGCTGGCGGTGGTGTTTGGGTCGAACTTGACCTGGGCTTGTAGGTCCGCCTCGGTCTCACGTTTAACGTTCCCGCCGTACTCGAGCAGCCCCAGACGCTTCAGGACAACGTCGTCCAACTGATAGGACTGGATTTCCTGCAGTACACGATCTTTAAGGTTGTCACCGGCGAGGTACTCTGCGCGAGCAAACACAATTATTTAATACAGAAAAGTATCTCGTAAGCTGCCTGTCGGAAAGTGATTCTCAACAGAGCGAAATTTTACCTACCTATCACGAACCGCATAGCGTCTTCCGGCTGATGCTTGACTGTTGCTCTGTAGAACGAACACGCTAATGAGGTCAAACGTTCGCGTGTGCAGTTCAGAAAATTGTGTAGAAAAAAACGTGTGTGGACTTGCAATTGCCGAATGCAACATTCGACCGAGCTACGGCACAATCTCGATGTAAGTTTGCATTACGCTGTGACCGCCATGATGATGTAGTCGACTTCCGGATGTACGCGCAGATATTTTTCGTCGTCGGCAGTCATGTCGAGAATAATTCGAGCCATCTTGATTTTTTGCCGATCGAACAGTGTGTCCGTTTTCCAGTGCTCATGGCTCTTGACGGCGCAGGTCTGCCGGGTTTCTTCCATTTTGTCCATCATTATGTCAAATTAGGACCTTCAAGATATTAGGAGTGTTACTGGTATGATCTACTTTTGCATAGAATAGTATCATTCGCCATTGTTGCCGGGGAAGTCGGGAATTCGTTAGTACGGCAAGTTATGCCAAAGGTTTTGTAAAAACTCACTGTTTGGCCGAATCGTGGAATTTCGTCGACTTCGAAATACGTACCAACGGCGACAGCGACTGGCGAAACTTTTCCTTTTCGGATAGAAAAATCATAGCGTAAACCGGCGACAGAAGGTTCTACGGTAAATGTGCAGTCCGTGGCAGCCAGTTTGAGGTTCCTAGGTCAAAAACTGGCTTCTTCTGACCTCATGTTTTCACTTCTTTGAAAATTTTCCTCATTAATGAAGCTCTCTGGCAGCGTTTAACTACTAGTGAGATTGGAGAACTAGCATGGCTTCGAAGAGAGGTGGGAAAGTCCCATAACCGTTTTCCTGTTGGGCGTGAAAACATGCGCGCCACTTGATCGGGGGACATCATCGCTTCTCGTCTTCACAATTTCATATCCAGGTTTGTTTTGATTTTCCGCCCAAATGTTTTTTTTCAGAACAAGTACTAAAGCATCTTGTTTTAGACCAGCTTCACCTAAGTGTCGTCAGTTTGACGGTTGCTGAGTTGATATCACTACGTCGCGAATACTCACAGACTGCAGCGAGTAGGCCTTCTGAAGGCCTACTCATAATAACTAATGGCTAACTCAACAACCGTTCCTACAGCCGGCTGACTGAATAACCTCTCCCTCGTATGGAAAATGTGAAGAACTGAGCGGGAAACACGAAAACTGATTTTTCGCAGTGCTTTGTTTCAGGTGGTAGTCACTTGGCCCCCAGGCTGTATAACATTTCGTCGTTTTGGAGGTTGCCAGTCCTTCACTTGGATTCTTTCTGTACTTTCCATGTCTACTGTACATTTGGTTTCATTTGTGCTACAGTGTTTTGTCCCACTTCAGACGTCAAGTGGCGGTACATGTTGGTGGGCCTTGGACTGGGTCTTTTCTTACAGTACTATTATACTGGACAATGGCACGGCATCCTTGGGCCGAGACTTCCTGGCCTCAGGTATCTCATCGCCCACAGGGCCACACACTGCAATGTGCAGTGTACTGTTTATGTAGTTGAAGCCCTGCGGATCTCTGATAATAATTATTATTGATCGTCCACCGAGCAGCGCAGGCAAAGACCTCTTTCTCTTAACCGCTCCACATCACGATCGACGTAAAAGTTTGTGAGCGTTCACTCGACATCACTTTCTTCGGTAAATAAACGCTAACATGATTCATCAGGTCTGTCTGACTGAAGCTCGATGTCGATCACTCCGTAAAGCCAGCGTCTTCCAAATCCTCATCCGCAAGGTTTGCCTCAGTGCGTACTCCATTGATCGGACTTCCCACTTCCTGATGCTTCGGTAAATTCCTTCGTATGCCCACCTCGTCATTTTTCGGCCATTTCTTCATTCACGCTAATTCGTTTAGAGTATAATAAAACCATGGCCCTTGAAAGTCATATCTGTAACGGACATCCTCCTCCCGCTGCTGGCTTCTCCGATCTACCTCTAGAAGTACTCGACATTATTTTCCGTCCTTTATCATTCACCGATAAGCGCCGCTTCCGACAAGTCTCCCCCGCATGGAAGAGTGCGCTGGACCATGGTCGCCACTACCGACATGTGGAAATTCCGGCCTCGGATGTTCCTGCACCGACAGACACCAGAATCGGATCCTTCCAGAACAGCCTGAAATCTGTGGCGCCTTTCGTCGAACGGATGACCATAGTGAGCCAGCGGAGAAATAATTTTTCCGAGCCTATGGCCAAAGGAACTCTTCATCTAGTATCGGAGACCGAAATCAATTTGGATTCTCTCTTTGCCATCAAAGACATTTTTCCTCAATTGACGCAGCTGGATTTTGACGGGGGATGTTCGAGGTTTACAACGTTGGCCTTGTTCCTACCACGATCGATAACGCAAGTGCGTTTCAAGGACTTCGACTTTGTCGACCGGTTGATGGAGCCACTATCGCTGGGCTGCATTCCGTGCGCGTACTACAATGTTCACGTGCGCGGAAGCTACACCATGAACGTTCCCGAAAACGATGATAAGGGCCGAAATGGTCTGAAGAAGGAACTCCTGGAAGTCGCGCGAAAATTTTACCGCCCGGTCATGTACACGATGTAGCGACCTGATGTACAACAGGGATAGCTTTCCGTGTTCGCTTTCTGTTGGAATCGAGTTGACTATCGTATTTACTACTCAGTCGAGAAATTGTGGATATCTATGCATGCTGACTTCTTTCCCTCTTCACATTTGCGCGATATAGTGGAGAAGCTCTTTGTTGTAAGTAAACAATAGTATATAAATTCGTTAAACTGGTCATGCTCGTAAAAGGACAACATTCAGCTAAATTTGGGCGCTCTCATCTGAGCCAGGGAGTCGCTTCAGTTCGCATGCTGTAGATACTGTAGAATTGCCGAATTAGCCGCGACTGAATCGAAGTTGTCAGCGTCGCACTGAAAGGCAGAAGTTTTCATGGTCACTGGCCAGGAAACAGCATTTCCTGCCGGTAGGACAGGTTGCATCGTTGGTTGACTTGGGAGAACATGTGCGGTCGCAGGAGGTCCTGGCTGCGCTGCCGCTGTCCGGACATTTCCCGGGACGGTTTCGGACTGTTGAATTTGATAACAGCGAACGATGATTAATGATCAGCTGGACACGTGTCTTCTGATTGTTATTCTGTTGTCGTTGACAGTGGCCTTACCGTTACACTGAGGTTTGAAGGTGCAAAGAGTTCCGTTGTTGGGACACTGGTCAGGCACAGTTACACAGTGTGAACCCGGTTTGCACGGATTATGTTCTCGACAAGCGTCTGCAGAACAATAATATTCAACACTTTCAGCACGATCGTTTCATGTTTGCAGGATACTACCGTCCTCTTTGTGTATACAGGAATTTTGTTGGCTGGTACCGTGTCGCGGAGGCTGATCCAACCAATAGGCAATTTCCGGTGCATGTGCTTACCTATTGTTGTGACGGGTGTCGCAGAGCAAATTGCAAGATGTCTACAGAATATCTGGTCGCAGTAATAGTCCGTAATTGCAGAACAGATCTTCCCGTTGGGACACTTCACGTTCTGCAAATACAAGTCAAACGTACAGTACCTTCAACGAAATTCTGGAACTACAGCCCAAGTATGCAGGAGAATTATAGGCCAGTCAAATATTATGGGTCAGGCCTTTTCGCTACGCCGGTAAGGAAGCATGCCCTTTTCAACACCTTTCCACGGTTGAATTTTCATTTTGCAGTCGTCTCCGTCTGGCCCATAATTTCCACTGGCCAATAATTTATCTTCGTGCGTGTCGAAAGAGTAAGATGATGTCACGCACGATGGAAAATTATGGGGCCAGTAAAAATTATGGGACAGTCCTTTTTGCTACGGCGGTACGGAAGCACGTTCGTACGTGACCGATTCATAGTGATGCACTCTTCGACACTTTTCCATTTTGCCGTCTTTTCCGCCTGGTTCCATAATTTTTACTGGCCCCATAATTTACCGTCGTGCGTGTACAGTACGAGGATGAGGTCTGAACTTACAACGCATGGGTCCGCCGTAATGAAGGGAGCAGGTTTACAGCTCTCTGTAAAGCGGATCCAGCATCAAGAATCATTCTCAACAATCACGAGTTCTACTTCAAACCGCCAAATTCGACTTACCGGCTGAGTAGATCAGACCGCAAAAAACAACCACGCAGAAGATTGAGTTCATTTTAGAGGATCGCGGAGAATAAATTAGGAAAAGCTTTCACAAGGTATCAGGTAAGATTGACACGTGTACCCGGAATCACTTCAGCAGCGGCACTTTCTGCTACTACCGTATTTTATCGTAAAATATCTACTCTTGCCAAAGTTTCCGATCGGCTCAACTTGATGTTTCCGGGTACGTAGTGCCTGCAGTCATGTTATAACAATACGTAAGCATAAAATTATACGCTGCTACATTTTGACGTCTTAGCACCGAGGCACAAAGGCTTGCTGACTTATTTAGTTGTTTGGTCACAGGCAGCAGAAATATGGCGCTAAGGAACTACAACATCTGGTACACATACCTGATGCGTTCCATATCGCCGACGTATACCAGTTCGTACACTTCGTCCTATGGTTTCTTCTTGGAAAAACTGTCCTGGTTCCGCTATAGCATGTGTCAGTGTTAGCGTAACAAGCTGGTCCTCGATAACGAACACAGGGTGCCAATCATGTAACTTAGCCGCGTGTTCGAGTTTTTTGAATAGTGATCCCATGGATCTTCAGAGTGCTCCGTCGAAAGAGAGGTACACAAAGAAAGTGTACGGGTACTTTCGGGCGAATTCCGACAATTGCGTTTCCGTTGCGGAACCCTGCTGCCAGCCTTCGCTTCGCCTTCGAAATTAACGAGAATTCAGTGGCACCAAATTGCACAGTTTACTCCTAAGAATTTAATGAGAAATTGTATTCCCAAATTCGCAAGGGACCTTCGAATGCTAGTCCGCAAACAAAATGCTGACACCTGAAGCCCGCATTCGGGACCGGCTGGATATGTACACAGTACCATATTTTATCCGCAACAATGGTCACCGGTCCTTCGAGCGTGGGAGAGAACTGAGACTCCCAAAACAAGCAAACAGCCTAGACGTGCCACTGAAACAAGGGTGGTATTGACCTTTGGGGTTTCTTGGCTTTCTTTGCGAGGTTTGACAGTTTTTGGCGTTTCTGTAGATAATCAGCTTTTTCCCCAGTCTTGATCGAAAGGACCTGCCCAAATGCGTGTTTAGCTCGAGTTGGCAGGCCTTTCAGTTCATCAGTTCTGAATAATGATGAATAGCGATGAGTGGTCACCGATCAGTGATGAACAGACTTACAATCGAGCTCTGGGCCGCAGGTCCAAAAGTACGCTGTAACTGTGCTACGCACATTACCAGGGCGCTGTACGCTGCGCTGTGCTGCACAACTTTCATGCCCAGTGGCTAAGCAGCTGTGCTGCAGATGCACGTTGACCTGGTGCAACTGCGCGGAACGCCGATGTATCGACGTGGTTTGTAATTCAGTCAGCGAAATCGGTAGTCAACCTGGAGAACATTGCCTTAAAGTACGGCAAAGCTGAGACAACCGACGTTCGAATGCCCAAAAACTGTAATTTTGTTAGGTTTCGGTAGGTGCATCTGCGCGGTAGTCTATGGATCTCTGCTGTATGCTGTGCTGTGCCGGACAAATTTCGTCAGTTCACGCAATGTAACTGTGCTGCAGCACAGCACAGCTGCAGTGCAGTGCAGTGCATGCGGCCAGATACCGTGCTCTAACTTACAATCACATCAGGACTAAGGCCGGGAATGCCGGGAATATTCCCACCCAAGCGATTCCAGAATCACAGTATCGGGAAAATCCCGCCCAAACACGAGGACCGGGAACGTCTGCCTGGGAAGACCGGGAACGCTGATCGTGGTGGGAATTACAATTATTACCAGTAACAAAAATAAAAATATAAGGCGGAACATGAGTCGATCCACCGACGTCCAGTTCTCGACAATGTCTTTCTGGTACAACGTTAGCGTTTTTTGCTGTGACAAGCATGTTTCCGTTTTTGTATTGATTCATGTTGGGTCGCGTGGCACTCTGGCCTCTTACTGGCCCTACTCAGAATTCAGATTTATCTAAATCAGGCTTATTTAGTTGGATCTTGATTTAGCGAAATCCACCAATCAGACAGCCAATTTACGACCTGAATTCTGAGTGCCGAAATAACGGCTAATTCACGGTAGCGATTCAATGACGTAGATTCCAAGGTGACGTCACCGAGAATGCATCTCGAATTTCCAGCTGTGACAAAGTTTAGTTTTCTGTTTCTCGCTCACTTACTAGCAGTTCGACCATGCCTCGTCTAGTTAACCGTAAAGAACTTGTTCGGTCAGTCGACGTCAAAATTCTGACAGATCTTGTGCTTCATGATGTTCTGGATTCTAGTAGCGACGAAGAGGATGAGATGTTGTGCGAAACTGATGGCAGCAGTTCGGAAGATGATGAAGAAATCAAGATAGCTGTCGTTCGATATTTCGCCACTCAAAGCCGTTACCTTTCCGCGCGAGTGAACTCACCAAAAACGAAAGAGTTAGCCTACCTGATATTCCAGTCAGATGAGCTGACCTTCAAGAGAAACGCCCGAATGACCAGGCAAGCATTTTTCGCTGTTGTGGACAAAATAGGCTCTCACATTGTCTTCAGGAACAAGAGTCATCACGAACAGGCTCCTGTGCCTGATCAGCTT